>PVIA01006455.1:0-97442 GCA_004024845.1 Tonatia bakeri
GGATTTTTTGGAATAGTCTGTGAAGGATAGGGGTTAGCTCTTCCTTAAGTGCTTTGTAGAATTCTCCTGTGAAACCATCTGGTCCAGGGCTTTTTGTGTGTTGGGAGTGTGTTGATATATTCTTAAAATGTGGCTTATGAAGCATACTGTGGTAAGCGAGAGGGAATGGTGATCTTTAGAATGTGCTGAGTGGGCCTCCTCTTTTATATCTAAAGAAAAGACTTCTTAGCTCTTACTGCTTGTGTAGTGGGAAGATCAGTCCAGTGTTACCAGGTCATCAGATTTTTTGAGAGATTCTCCAGATTGTTTAGTGTTGACAACTACTTAAATTTTTTTTTCATCCATTGTAAACAAAAGTTTAGGTGCAAGATTTGGCTTAGAGCTTGCACTCTGTAATTTCTGCAGTAGAGTCTTCAGGGCAAGTGTCAGGCATTAATAGGCTTAATACTGTCTCAAGCACCCTCTCCTAAAATGACAGAAAGTGCGGTTGTGGGAGAGCCCTGCGCTTCCCATGGAAGGGTTAACTTTGGGAATTTGAAAAAGACAAGAGATCAACTGTGAATATCACAGTATCCAGTTTTCAACTACTTTAGCAACAAATGATTTCAGAAAGTTACCAGAAACCACAAAATAAGTTAAATATACTTGGTTCATTTTCAGAGAAGTATGGTAGCCCTGGACACCAAAGTCAGTTGGCAGGAGCTAGATAAATAAAAATCATGTTGATTTGCTATGACGTGCCTCTAGTTGTGCCGATGAGGATTAACCCCAGATGTCATTGGTAACTATTGGGTATTAACACTTTTGGTGTCATAAGTGCTTTGGTCAATATTGATATGTATTTTTAGGATAGCTTACCAAGGAATTTGAGAACATTTAATATATATTTTAATTACTTTATAAGAATTGTCACCAATAGTGGTGAATAAACATTAGTGTCATAAAGTTTGATGCGGGTGCCATGAATCATGTTGGTGATTTAAAAAAAAAAAATTTTATTTATATTTAGAGAGAGGGGAAGGAAGAAAACCGAGGAGAGAAACATCAGTGTGTGGTTGCCTTTCACGTGCCCTCTACTGGGGACCTGGCTTGAACCCAGGCATGTCCTGACTCAGAATCGAACTGACAGCCCTTTGGTTCACACGCCGGCACTCAATCCACTGAGCTACACCAGCCAGGGCATGTTGGTGATCTTTACATATTATTTAATATACTCAAATTCTAAATTCCTTTTTGTGAGTGAGTAGCCATTTTAAACAAGGCTCCCAGTCCTTGTGAACTTTTGTTTCCTAAAATACTGGTGTGGGCTCATTCTGTAACTGATTATAAATGTAATTTATGGGCAACAGTATTGTATTTTCTCATTCACTTTGCTTTTAATTCCGTTGCTGCTCTTCAGCCTGTGAATATTCTCCGAGTGTCCTTCCTTTCAACAAAGCAGTTTGATCAAAGATGTCAGGCTCTGTCTACACATGAGCTTGCTCCCTTGATTCTCTCTTACTCCTTTTCTCTCTGCCTGTGCCTTTGGGGATAGATTTAACAGGAATTGCATTTTGCATTTGTCTTTGCCGTAGTAAAAATGTGATGGGATAAATTAGGTACCTCATGCTCAAGCTTCTAGGTGGAAGGATAATATACTGTAGGTGTGCCCTCATGTGCTCTTTACCAAGAGTTTTTTCTTTGAATCACAGGGTCCTAAGTTCTGTTTTTGCTTCCAACACTATTGTTGGTTGAACTTGGACACTCATTTGACTTTCTTGAGTCTGAGTTTCCTTATCTGTATGTAGATGGTGAGGTTCTGAGGATGAATTGGGTGTGCTGAGCTGGAGTAAAGTGCTCTGGTGACTACATCCTTCCGCGTGCTTTTTTCCTTACCTTTGATAGGTTTGCCTTTAAATTTTATGTGGCATTTCTTAATATTAGTGATGTTTCAAATTAATGGTTTTAACTTATCTGTTGGTATTATCTATTTATGTATCTGTATCAGGTGTAGTTTAGAGTATAGTCACCTAATGATAAGGGATAGTTTATATTTAATTATTTGTATATAACATCTGATAAACTTAGGCATTTGAATTTTTATTTTGGTGTTGCCAAACCCTAGCTCCAGTTTAAGATTACTAAATTGAGATTATTACTTGAGTATGTCTCAGAAGTTAAGTTCAGCCCTGGCTCATTTGGTTCAGTGGATTGAGTGGCAGCCTGCAAATCAAAGGGTTGCCAGTTCAATTCCCAGTTGGGGCACATTGCCTGGGTTGCAGGCCAGATCCCCAATAGGGGGCATGTGAGAGGCAACCACAAAAGAAACATTGGTGCTTCTTTTCCTCTCTTTCTCTTTCTCCTTCCCTTCCCCTGTCTCTCAAAGTAAATAAATAAAATCTTTTTAAAAATTACTTTAAAAAAAAACAAGGTTAAGTTCAGTTTGTCAGTTTGCAAAAGAAAGAAATTATCCATCAGGAAAAAATATATATGGAAAAGGTAGTAGGGAGAAGTTTATTCTTTACTGAGCTCTACTGTCTCTAGGTACTGGAACTTAACATAATACCTTACTAGATTTTTGCACGAGATCAGGTGTTCCAGAAGAGATACAAAGATGACTTAAAACAGTCCTTCCCTTCAAGGAGTATATGATTTCTTAAGGAAGGTAAGTATACAGATCTGCTTTTCTTCCAGTCTTACTTCATTTGCAGCGGTTACTGTAACAAAGTCCCACAAATGGCTTAAACAACAGAAATGCACCCTCTCTCAGTTCTGGAGGCCAGTAGTCTGAAATCGAGGTATCAGCAGGACTGGTTCCTTCTGAGGACTGTGAGGAAAGGATCTGTCCTCTCCTTGACTTTAAGATGGCTGTCTTTTTACATCCCTCTGTGTGTTTCAATCTGTGTCCAGATTTCCCCCCTTTTGTTAGGACACTAGTCATAATTGGGTAGGGCTCATCCTAATGAATTTATCTTAATTTGAAGATCCTGTCTTCAAATAAAGTCACCCTCTGGGTTCCTGGATGTTAGAGCTCCAGTATATCCTTTGGGGGAGGGGAGATACGATTCAACACATCACACAGCCCCTAGAAGACAGTTCTCTACATTAGGAGACCCTACAATTCTTCATTCCTCAAAGTAGAAGGAAACAGAAGACTGAGTTTACATGTAAATAAACTAGTTTATAAAAATAAGTTGCATAAATGAACAAATACTTGCTTTTTCCTTTTCCCTTATTTACTACATGCAGTGCTAAAATTTATGTATCAGGCAAGCATAACCTTTATAGTCCCTATGAGGTAGATATTTTTCCTACCCTTATTTTACACACTAGGCAAAGAGATTGAATTAACAGTTTACTTAAAGTCGTGGAGCTCTGGTGAGCTGTGGAGCCACAATCAAACCTGAGTCTCCTGACCCCAGAGACCTTGGCTGGAACTACCTCTGCAGTGTCTTTTGTATCTAAAATGCCCTGCTACATTTCACCACCTCCTTGCCAAAGGAATTTTTCTGAAGTACTGCTTTTGGAGGGTCACTTTACTGCTTAAATCTCTTGATGACTTCTTTTCACATAAAATACTTCAATTGTTTAAAACTCGTCACAGTCTAGTTCCAGTTGGGTACAGGGAGGGGGGCGTTGGGGGTGTAATGGACTTCAATTGAAGAATGATGACTAATAGTGAAAGATGAAAGAGAAGATGGCATGCCTTGTATGTATCCCTTTTCTAGGCATTTGGGTTACCACAGTGAGCAAAATAAAGTCTGTCCTTGTGAAACTTACATTCTGGGAGTGTGGTGGGGAAGACGATAACAGGTCAAGTGCTGAAGAAAAGTAAGGCAGGGTGGAGGTAGGGGATCCATGCAGCCAACTTCCCTTTTAGATACCAGGGTCCGGGAAGTTCTCTGAAAAGTTAACGCTAACCTACACCTGAAGAGAGAAGGTCACAGATGGGTTTGGGTGGCAATGAAAAGTCAGATCATGTAAGGCCTTGTAGGCTATGGTGAAAACATCTATTTTGAATGTAGTGATTGCGTAATATTGGTGCTTTATTATAGATCACCAGTTTTTGTTTAAAGTGAGTCTAAAATGTCTGTGGAAATGTAGACTGCTGGGATTAGATCGTAGAGTGCCATCTAGTGGCTTTTCACTGTAAATGGGGGTGAGCCTTCTAGAAAATAAGCAGACTCTATAGGAGTTCGTGTTGCCAGCTCAGTCATATACAGTAAATGGAGAATATGGATGCCTGACAAAAACCTTCATTTATAGACTGTTTGAAAACAGTTGTAGACATTGTGCCCCTTTACCCCTAAATATCTCGTGTACTCCCTTAGAACAAGGACATTCACTTATATAATCACAGTATAATCATAATAGAAGACAGATTTTTTCCAGATCTGCTGCTGCTGTTGCTACCTCATCCCATGACCTTTTGTTGTGAAGAGCTGGTAGTCTGCTGTGGGCCAAATGTCGAGAACTCTTAAGTAAGCAAGGAGATTCTTAATTCCTTGTGTTTGGATTAATCCAGAGATAGTTTTAATTGTTAAAAATAGAAGGAAGGGAATTCAGTAGTCCCCCTTATTTGCAGTTTTGCTTTCTCCAATTTCAGTTACCTGCAATCAACCATGGACTAAAAATATTAAATTGGAAATTCCAGAAATAAACAATTCTTAAGTTTTAAATTGGGTGCTATTTATTCTAAGTAGCAGGATGAAATCTCACACCGCCCTGCTACATCCAGCCCTCTGCTCAGCGTATCCAGGCCGTACACCTACTTGCCCCAGGAGTCACTTAGTAGCCATCTTGGTATCAGATCACTGGTGTGCTGTCTCGTGCTTATGTTAAAGCCTCCCTTATTTAATGTAATAATGGCCCCAAAAGCCATTCACATAACTTCTATTACAGTATATTGTGACAGTTGTTCTATTTTATTATTAGTTATTGTTGTTAATCTCACTGCGCCTAATTTGTAAACTTTATCATAGGTAGGTTTGTGTAGGGAAAAACACAGTGTATAGAGTGCTCAGTCCTATCCACTGTTTCAGGCATCTGTGGGCGCTCTTGAACATATCCCGATGGGTAAAGGTGGACAACTGGACCTTACTTTTAAAACAACTCTATTGAGGTGCAATTTACAAACAATATAATGAACTCATTTTAAGAGTGCAGTTTAGTTTTTGACAAAAGTATGCATTCATAAAACCAGCACCCCAATCAAGGCTAGAACATTTTTATCACTGCAGGAACTTGACTCTGTGTGTTGTCTTTGTATCCTATCTCACTCTCCCCATCCTGGCCCTAGGCAACCACTGCTTCTGCCAATGATTAGTTTGGCTATTCAATAATTTCATATAAGTAGAATTATGTGTACTCTTTAGTGTCTGGTTTCTGTTCAGCATAATGATTTTGAGATTCCTTTGCGCTGGTCACATGAGTTAGTAGTTTATTCCTTTTTATTGCTGAATGCTGATCAATTGCAAGAATATACCTGAGTTTGTTAATGTCTTTTCCATTGGTTGACATCTGTGAGTTTGTTTGTTTGTTTGTTTGTTTGTTTGTTTTCCCCCTTTTCTTTGGGGCCATTATGAATGAAGTTTGTATTCTTATGCCAATCTATGAGTGGATATATCTTTTATTTCTCTAGGATTAGAAGTGCTAGAATGTGGTCGAGATCTATTTAATTCTTTAAACCACTCATACATTTTTTTTTTTTAAGATTTCATTTATTTATTTTTAGAGAGGGAAGGGAGGGAGAGAGAAAGAGAGAGAGAGAAACATCAGTGTGCGGTTGCTGGGGGACATGGCCTGCAACCTAGGCATGTGCCCTGACTGGGAATCGAAACTGTGATGCCTGGTTCACAGCCCGAGCTCAATCCACTGAGCTACACCAGCCAGGGCCGGTCTATTTAATTTTATACAAAACTGCTAAAGTTTTCCAAAATTATTGCTATTTAACATTACCACTAACAGTGTATGAGAATTTCAGTTACTCCACTTTTGATTTTAATTTTTATTTAAATTATTTTTCCTTGATGACTAAATGCTGGCCGTGACAAGTCCTTTATCAGATATTTTGACAAAGGCCAGTTTATTTTTTTTTCTTAATTTTTTCTTCCATTAGTTATGTGACATGTATTTTAAGAAATACTTGCCTACTCTAAGGTTGTGAGGATATTTTTTTAAGTTTTGGTCTCAAAGTTTTAGAGTTTTAGCTTTTATATTTCTGGAGTAAGAGAGGTAAGTATATCTTTCTTGTTTTGCTTCCCATAAAATACAGGGAAGTATGTTAAGATTAAAATCTTCAACCCCCATGCACATGCCCTTGAGAAATCCCAGGCGTTACATAAACTCTGTTTCAACATATTTATTATAGGTGTCTCCTGAGTCCACATGTGAATCTTTCCCAGTTGACTTAATTTTATTTTGGTACACTTTAATAAAATATTGACATTTAAGTTATCTTCAATTTTATAGTATTATAATTAGAGTTAAAATAAGTATTTTTGAATATATTTTTACTTACATTTTGCTTTTATGCAAATATTTCTGTAGGGTAGATTTCTAGTAATAAAATTTCCAGTCAAATGTTTTGCCCATTTAATATCTTGCCGTTTGATCTAAACTGCGAAATGCCTTCAAAATATTAAACTTGTTTACTCATATACTGTCAGTATTAATATTTGCTAAAACTTTATATTATTAGCATTTTTAATGTTATCTTTAATTTTTGTCAAATGTCAGAAGGGAAAATGGTCTCATTTTCTCATTTCCTATAGAGCTTCTTTCCCCCTCTTATTAGCCGTTTTAATACTGTTAAAACAACTACCTCTAAAATTTTAATTTTGAAGAAAAATTTAAAAGTTAACTTTTAGATCTGAATTCTTGAGTACTAAATCAGACTGGAAATTTTTAAAGGCTTCTGATGCCCTGCCTCATGCTGTTAATATGTTTGTTGCTATTCCTCTGGCCAGGAAAACTGGGCCCAGATGATGGGACGTGGTTGCAGGAATGACTATCTTGCAACAGTGATGGCCAGCATTGGGAAACAGCCTCTGAGGCTGAAGCACCCGTTCATTTGGTGGAACCGGAAAAATTAGGTGGAGGGATGACAGGCCCTAGGAGAACATAAAAATGAAGTCAATAAGAAAGCATTTGCTTTTCATTAAATCAGTAGATAAAATAACTTTGATGTAAAATTGAAGGATGATTATAAATTATTAATGACACCAAAGAATTAAGTCTGTCCAAGTCGGAAAACTTTTGAATGCCCAGGAGTTAAAGTCAGTGTGTAAAACAAAATGAATCAGACACAGTTTGTGTCCTCATGAAGATTATAATGTGTAGTTTCAGGTTGGTGATGGCAAAGAAAAATTAATGCTGTTATACAAATATTCTGCCTAATAACTGAATCTGACTGACCAGATGTCAGAAAACAAAACAAAAAACTCCATTCTTGAGCAAATGTCTACTTTATAAAAGGAAGTTTCTGCTTTGGTGGTTTACAAGTGGAATTTGTAACTATACTAGATTTTCATAAGCCACAAAAAAATCATTAATCATTTATTTCCATGTCAAGAAAGTGTGTTTAATGCCTTTTTGTGTATTTCATTTTTTTAATGCTTAAAGTTGTTAATCACAGGAGCAACCTAAATTTCCAACAAATTAGAAATAACAGTACAGCTGTGTAGAATATTAATTTTTTAAACATGACTATAAAATATTTAATGAAATATATATAATAGAAAGCACAAGAACAGTTTCTTTCTAATCCTTTTTCCCAATTTTTTTATCATGAGAAATTTCAAAAATACAGAAGAGTTGAAAGACTAGCACAGTAAATACTTGTATACTCAGCAATTTGGATGTGTTAGATGTGGGCATACACCTGTTTTCTTTTTACAAAACTATCTGAAAGTAAGTTACAGATACCATGACACACTATACCTGAAAACTTAGGCTTCCCCTTGCTAACAACAAGGATGTTCTTTACATATTTTTCTTAGCTGTGATAATGGTATTATTATTAATAATTGTTCACTATCATTTTACAGCCAGTTTATATTCATATGTTGCCAGTTGCCTTATAAATGTCTTTGTGGTTTAAAGATTGTTTCAATTAAGGTATTTTTTAAAGTATATTTCATTGATTATGCTATTATAGTTGTCCCATTTTTTTTTCTCATCTTTGTTCCCCTCTGCCCTGCATCCCCCTCCCACCTGCATTACCCCCTCCTTAGTTCATGTCCATGGATCGTACATATAAGTTCCTTGGCTTTTCCATTTCCTATGCTATTCTTAACCTCCCCCTGTCTATTTTGTACCTACCATTTATGCTTCTTATTCCCTGTACTTTTTCCCCCAGTCTATAACCCTCCATGTGATCTCCGTTTCTGTGATTCTGTTCTTGTTCTATTTGTTTGCTTTTGTTTTTGTTTGTTAGGTTCAGTTGATAGCTGTGAGTTTGTTGTCACTTTATTGTCAATATTTTTGATCATTATCTTTGTCTTAGATAAGTCCCTTTAACATTTCATATAATAAGGACTTGGTAATGATAAATTCCTTTAACTTGACCTTGTCTGGGAACCACTTTACTTTGCCCTTCCATTCTAAAAGATAGCTTTGCTGGATAGAATAATCTTGCATGGAGGTCCTTGCTTTTCATAACTTTGAATACTTCTCGCCAGCCCCTTCTTGCCTGCAAAGTTTCTTTTGAGAAATCAGCTGACAGTCTTATGAGAACTCCATTGCAGATAACTATCTCCTTTTCTCTTGCTGCTTTTAAGATTCTCTATTTATCATTAACCTTTGGCATTTTAATTATAATGTGTGTTGGTGTGTTCCTCTTTGGGTCCAACTTCTTTGGGACTCTCTGAGCTTCCTGGACTTCCTGGAAGTCTATTTCCTTTTCCCGATTGGGGAAATTTTCTTTCATTATGTTTTCAAATAAGTTTTCAATTTATTGCTCTTCCTCTTCTCCTGGCATTCCTATGATTCTGATGTTGGCTCTTTTGGAGATGTCTCCTTACACTCGGTTCATTTTTTTTGGAAGTATTGTTTCTTCATTCAGTGCCAGTTGAATGTTTATTTCTTCCTTATGTTCCAGATCATTGATTTGAACCCCAGCTTCCTTCCTTTCAGTGTTCATTCTCTGGATTTTTCTTTATTTCATTTAGTGTGGCCTTCATTTCTTCCCTTACAGTTTTGCCATACTCAGTGAGTCTCTGAGCATCCTGATCACCATTGTTTTGAACTCTGCATCTGATAGATTGGCTATCTCTGTTTCATTTAGTTCTTTTTCTGGGATTTTGTTCTGTTCTTTCATTTGAGCCATATTTCTTTGTCTACTCAATCTGTGTATTAGGTAGAGCTACTTTGATTTCCTGTCTTAGTGTACCTGTTAAGTTGTAAGGGACAGAGCCTTAGGTATTCGTCAGTATGGAGCAACCTGCTTCCCTGCTTTGTGGCTCTGTGTGGGGGTAGGGGTCAAAGAGGGGATGGTGCCACTGCCTGGCTTCACTTGCCCCATTTCCAGTCTCTTCACCCACTTCCCTTATACAACTGTTACCCTTCTAACTGATGTCCTGGTGGTGGTTCCCAAGTGGGTGGGTTTGCTTATATTCTAGGTCTATGCGGGGCCCTTTAAACAGAATCTCCTGAGAAACCGGAAGTTTTTGCCACTACCCCACCCCCCACTGGATTTTACAGCCAGAAGTTATTAGGCTCTATCTCCCGGGTGCTGGAACTCGGGGCTGCGGGGGCTGGTGGGGGCTGGCATCACTTTCTCCCAAGGTCTCCCTGCCAGTTTTTATCCACCACATGGGAATGTGGGACCACCCCTTTGGCTGCTGCTGCCTCTCCATGCCACACCACGTCCTCTCCGACCTGGCTCTTGGTTCCGCCCTCCTACCTGTCTGGATGAATATGATTTCTTTAAATCCTTGGTTGTTGGACTTCCATACAGTTGGTTTTCTGGCTGTTTTGGGTGTGTTTTATTTTGAGATTAGTTGTGATTCTTCTTGTTGTTGCACAAGGAGGCAAAATGTGTCTACCTGTGCCTGCACCTTGACCAGAAGTACCGCATTTTGGTTTTGATGCCACATTTTACTTGTGTATCCCTTAACTAATTCATAAATAGTTTTACTCTTTTTGTCTATTAACCCTCACACTAGCTTTATAAGTGATTAATCCACTACCTTTATATATTTACCTTTCTAGTGAGATTTACTCTTTTATATGTTTTCTTGTAATCGGTACCCTTTATTTTTAGCTTAAAGAAGTCTGTTTAACACTTCTTGTAAGGCTGGCTGAGTATTTGCTTGTCTGGAAACAATTCTGTCTCTTCTTTAGTTCTGAATGATAACTTTCCTCGGGTAGAATATTTTCGGTTGAAACTTTTTTCAGTCAGCACTTGTTCAAACTGTGATTAAGTGCACATACAATTTACCATCATAAGCATGCTTACGTGTAGATACAGTTCATTGGTATTACATACTTTCTTCACATCACTGTGCAGTCATCTCCACCATCCACCCCGTGACTCTGTTCGTCTTGTAGGACTGAATCCCTGTACCCATTAACCATCTTCGTGTCCCTGCTTTCAGTTCTTTTAGGTATATACCCAAAAGTAACATTGCTGAATTATATGGTAATTCTGTTTTTAATTTATAAAAACACCATACTGGTTTTCATAGTGGCTGTGCCATCCTTAATGTTCTCACCAACAATGAACAAAGGTTGCGGTTTGTCCACATCCTCACCCACCTAGTTATTTTAATCATATGCATTACTTTAGAATGCATTATTAACAGCTAATATTTGTTAAGCACTACCTATTAGAATTATGCTAATTACATTAAATGTCATTCTCACAGCAACTGTTACACCCATTTTGTAGATGAGTTATTTGGGAAGCTAGGGATCTTAAGTGACTCACAGTCACACACCCTATAAGGACAGGGGTTCATATTCAGGCAGTCACCCTCCATAACCTGTGTGCTCTTAACCAGTCCATAATCGTTGCTTCCCAGAAGCAGACTTACTGAATCAAAGGATGTGAGTATTTTAAACTTTAAACTGCCAAATTTCCTCTCAAAAAGGCTTCACCGATTTTAATGCTAAAATCACCGATTTTATCCCGTAGCATAAAATCACCGATTTTATCCGTAGCATAAAAGAATGTCCACCCAGTCCCTCCAAATCCTTGTCAACATGTGAAATTAATTCTTTTTAATTTCTGCCACTTCACTGGGCATTAAAAAACCCTTGTTTTAATGTTTCCCTGTTTCTGTTGATTTTGAGGTCTTTTCATGTGTTTATAGAACACTTGAATCTTTTCTTGAATTGACAGGTTAGTTTGAATAAAGTAAACTGTGTGAGTTTCCTATTGCTACTATAAGAAATTACTACAATTTTAGTAGCTTACACAGACACAAAGTTATGTGTCTTCTAGAGACTAGGGGAGAATCTGTTTCCTTGCCTTTTCCAACTTCGAGAAGTCATCTGCATTCCTTGGTTTATGGCCCCTTCCTCACATTGTTATCACATCTCACTCTGACCCCCTGGACTCCCTTTCAGAAGGGCCCTCTTCCCAAATAGCTAGTTTTCCCCCTGATTATTATGAAGAGTTCATGTTTTTCTTACTGTTTTGAAATGTAGTGTTTATCCATTACTTAAATTCCCATATTAATTTGAGCCTATGGCTAGATTTCATTCTAAGCCAGTTACCAATGCTACAGCATTTTAATTACTATAGCTGTTTATTCTATCCTGCTATCTGGACTCCAAGTTCCCAGTCATTCCTCTTTTTAAAAAAAATTCTTGGCTATTTTTGCTAATTTCCTTTTCCAAGGGAAGTTTTACAAAATATCCTGTTGATTTCCATTGAGATTACTTTGAATTTATAGATTACTTTCTGGAAAATTGACATGCTTCTTTTGATTCTCCCCAACTAGGAATATTCAGTAGCTTTCCTGTTTTGTTTGTTTGTTTGTTTGTATTTAACATGCCCTTCAGGTGGTGTGTCTTATATTCTTACAGTTTTACTGTGATTGGTGTTATAAATTTATTGCCTTTTATCCATTACATTTTTTCTCTTCGTTATTGCTGGAATGTAGAAACACTGTTGCTTTTCAAATTTGTGTGATAATTTGTGGTCTCCTTATTACCTAAAACCTTGTATTGGTTGTACTGATTTTTCAGTTATTTTTATCAAATTTTCTAAGTAAATAGCCATTTTGCAACGGTTGCAGTTCTGGTTCTTGCCTTAAAACTATCAAAAACTGCAAGTGTAACTTTGAAAAGTAGCTATGAAATTGTTATTATAATGAAGATCTGTCTTTTGTGGGAATGTTTCTGTGGGTTTCTAGCAGATATGTTTAATTGAATGAGTCTCTCAACTTAATTAGTAAGTTTCTTTCTATTTACCAAGGGTTTCAATCTTGAATTTTGTCAAATGTCTTTATAATTTTTGTATGGTCTTCTGTATGTATGAGGGGGACCCCCCAAAACCAGAATTTATATATTAAAAAACTATGTACTTATTCTTACATGTTTAACTTCAGTCGCCTTCAAAGTGTTCTCCATCTGATGGAATACACGTATCAAGATGTTTTTATTTTCCACTGCTCAAAACAATTTTTGAATTTGTTGATTTTAGTGCTTCTGCCATTTTTTGTTTCACCTCTTCCACATCGGCAAGACATTCCCTCTGAGGACTTTTTCATCTGGAAAAACAAAAAAAAATGTTATTGGGGGCAAGATCAGGTGAATAGGGAGGGTGGGACGGGGGGTCATGAGGTTTTTGGTGAAAAACTGCTGAACACTCAGCACTGTGTGGGCAGGTGTGCTCATAAATCACCCATCATGTGACATTGGCAAAGGCACTGAAAGAGTCTTCAAAAAAAAATTCATGGAAGCCAAAGGCAGCCTCTCCCAGTGCTAGCTGATAGACTGAAACGGATGGGTTCCTAGAACACTCGCCTAGTGGGGGAAGCCTCTGCAAGGGGCCCGCCCTTCAGAAGATAATTCTGGTTTTTGCGGGGTTCCCCCTCATATATTAAATAGTGAATAACTTTACTAGGTAATTCTGAGGTTGAATTATTCTTTATGTTTGCTTGTGACTTAAATACTCAGTAATTGTACCTAAAGTTCATTGGTGAGACTGACGAATAGCTTTCTGTCTCATGTGTGCGTGTACATGCACATTATTCTTCCGTGCTCTGGATGTCAGCGTTCTAATAGTGATCGCAGATTAACTGGGAAGTTCGTTCTGCTCTTAGGGTGTACTGGAACGGTTCATAAAAGGAGAACAACCAAATTAGTCCTTTTGAAAAACAGTAGTGTTTAACTTAAAACCTGTCTGGACTTAATTTCCTTTGTTAGGGGTAGGTTTTCAGTTCTTTAATCTCTGTGACTTACGTCCTGGGATTTTTAAAAAGTTGTTTTTGGTAGAGACTTGTCTATGTTATTAATCTTTCTCATATAATCAACTTTTTGATTTGGAGTTTTAAAATTTGTATTCCTTCTATTTCTAGCTCATTATTTGTTCATTTAATAGCAACTTTTCTTGTTCTCTAACTGGCATATGCATGGTTATAAATTTTTCTCTTGAGTAAAACGAGTATATCACAGATTTTGATACACAGATCACAACATGTAATATACTTATTTTGAAATTTAAAAATCTCATCTCCACCCTGGGTAGTGTGGCTCAGTGGATTGCATGCTGGCCTGCAAACCAAAGGGTTGCCAGTTCGATTTCCACTCTAGGGCACAAGCCTGGGTTGCAGGCCAGGTCCCCAGGAGGAGGCACATGAAAGACAACCACACATTGATGTTTCTCTCCCTCTCTTTCTCCCTTCCCCTCTCTCTAAAAATAAATGAATAAAAATCTTTTTTAAAAATCTCATTTCCTTTTTAAAACAAATCTGCTAGGATATTTTTATTCTACAGTATGCCCAATTTGGGAATTTTTTTGGTTGCGTTTGGAAAGAATGGATATAAAGTTATACACATAAATGTACTGATTTAAAACAAGCTTGTTATTTAAATTATAAACACTTTTCATTTATTTGAACTGTTTATTCTTCATAAAACAAACAGATAAATAGCTTATAGAAAATTTTTGTGCAGGTACAGATTTTTTTTTTTTAGTGAATTAAAACATGCAGTTGAATCTCCCCCCACCCCATTTTACCCTAATGGCGTGATTAACCTCAGGCAGTACCAAGTCACTTTTTGTGATAATTTGATGGATAAGGTCAGTAAGATTCCCATCTGTGGGATACGCTTCAGCAGAATCTCAAGGCAAAATTTCAGTACAAGCCATGTGTTGAATTCATGCTTGAACCTGAAAGTAATCATACTCAATATTTTTAAAATAAAATATTTGCTATATACAGAAAAAGTAAACGATAAAACAATAGCTCCTACCCAGCTTAAGAAATAAAATCTCATTACCACACACCAGATATCATGTGTTTCTTCCTTGATCATATCCCTATGTTCAGTTCTCCTGTAGAATATTGAATTTCTTGTGGTTTTTTTCCTCAGGGTTTTTTTTTTTTTTTTTTTTTTTTTAGGTACAATAAACATAAAATAATTGTAAATTTAAAGTGTAACATACTGATTTGATACATTCACATTGCAATACCATTACCCTTGTGGCCAATAGTGAGCATCTCTGTTGGGACACATAATTTCTTTAGTGGTGGAAACAATTAAGATCTAGTCCCTTAGAAAGTTTAATGCTTGTAGTACAGTTTTGTTGTTTGTAACCACTATACTGTGTATTAGATCTCCAGGAATTATTCATCTACTTGCAGTTCTGTATTTCTTTGTATTTTAACGTATTTGCCATTTTGTATATTTTTCACTAGTTGAAATGATAAATCGTATATATTCTGCAACTTGCTGTTTGTACTTCATCTTGTGTTTGTGCAGTTCATCATTTTCACTGTTGGGTATAATGTTTCCTTGTGTCAGAATACTGCAGTTTATACATTCTCTCAATGGACATTTGGTTGCTTCCTGTTTTTTTTATTATTACAAATAAGATTACACACTTTTCTTCTAAGGCATTCTTACCAGGAGGATAGTAACAGCCAAAAAGTATACACAGCCCAAATGCCCATCAGAATTGATGAATAGATCAATAAAATGTAGTATAATCATATAATGGAATATTATTCAGCCACAAAAATAGGAATGAAGTGCTGATATACCCTACAAAATGGATGAACCTCAAAACCGTGCTGAGTTAAAGAAGTCAGTCTTGAAAGACTACATATCGTGTGATTCCATTTACGCAACTCGTCCAGAATAGTCGAAGTCATATACGCAGGAAGTAGATTGTTTCCAAAGTGTGAGGAAAGGGTGTGAGGATGATTGACTGCTAATGGGTTTGGGCCTTTTATAGGGGTGATTAGACTGTGGTGTGATTACACAGCTCTGAACATACTAAAGCCACTGAATTATATACTTTAGATTGGTGAATTTATGACATGTGAATTATATCTTACTAAATAATTTTTAGGGCTTGTTTTTCAGACCCAATCCACTAGTAGGTTATAAAGCAATTTATTGGGTCAGTAAAAGACTTTTTTTAATGAGGTTGCTCATGTAACTAATTTGAATACATAAATTTATGAAATATGTAAGTGAAGCCTCATAAGTAGCATATTCTTCATGGTAATTATGAATATACAATATTTACCCACAAAAAAACAAGTAAGTATTTGTTTGAGACTTTGGTTTTACTACTTATTTGGGTAATTAGTGATTGGGGTGAAGAAGGATGGTTAGGAGAGAGGGTTATACCAGAAATGGAATCTAAGTTGAAAGGATCCTTAGAAATAAGAGGAAATGCTCCAGTTTGGCTTTATCATCTCTCAGTTCACACTGTAGAGTTTCTGTGTCAAGTCCAGCTTGGAAATGTAAGAACAACACTGTCAAGCTTTTATCCTGCTTTCTGCCTTCTTCCCAGACTTTTGCTTTGGTTCTGTTCTGTACCCTAGCCAAGTATATTCCTATTCCTAATATTGATATTTTGTCAGGTTATTTGATTACTTTGAAAGCATACTGCTATTAAAATTTGATATGTTACTGATTTTAGTTTATATTAGATTTTGTAGGTAGTGCTAGGTCAAATTTTATATGCTTTAAGAGCTTTAAACTACTGGCAATTTTTTCTTCCAAACATGGATAGAAAATATTTGAGACATGAAATAAGTGTGAAGGAGACATGAAATAGGTATGAAGAGTTTAAAAGCACAGACTGAAATATTATTTTTTAAAAGATTTTTAAAAATTTATTTTTAGAAAGGAAAGGAGGGAGGAAGAAAGGGAGAGAAACAATCAATCGATTGCCTCGAAAATGCACCTTAACCAGAAACTCAACCTGCACTGCAGGCGTGTTCCCTGGAGGGGATCAAACCTGTGGCCTTTTTCTTTGTGGGTCATTTGTTTGTTGTTCTTTAATGGACATCATATTTAAAATAAAATGTAGTGTTAGTAAAACATGGGCAGTTTGAGAAAGCCAAGGCAAAGCAAGGATAAGAAGGAAACTTACTAAATTGTATCCTTAAGATAAAAGAAGACAAGTACATCATTGAAACAATGTAGGAGTCTGTAAAAAAAGAATATTCAAGAACAAAAAAAGTTGTGGGAAATTAAAAATATAGTAGAAATTTGAAAGACAACACAAGTTAGGAAGGTCACTCTAGAAAGCAGAAGAGGAGAAAGCATAAGAAAATCAATGAAGTTGGCCAGAGAGAGGTTCCAGGTCCAGTATCTGAAAGAATAGTTCCAGAGAGAGTAGACAAAATGAAGGGGATTAAGTTTTCGGTGAAATACAGGAAATTTTATCAGAATTGAATGAGTCTTTAGTTTGAAAGTAAACAGAAAGTACTTAGAAAAATGGATTTTTAAAAAGCCAGTCAGGAAATTTCAGAAAATGGAGGGTTAAAGAGATGATTCTTCAAAAAGAAAAAACTGCCCTATTCTGAAGCTCAGATCAGAAGGCGTTGATACTGGTTTTGTCAACACTGCCGCAGAAAGCTAGAAGACAACAGAGCCGTTTATTTTATACCAGACTAGAAGTCAAGGATGAGGATAAAATAAAGGTGTGAGACATCTTAATAAATTTACCTCACCTGAACTCATTCTCTAGAAGTTACTGGTAAACATGGGCTATGAAAAAAATGAAGGATTAAAAGTTAATACTCAGTCAAGTCAAGATGGCAGCATGGGTAAATGCGGTACTTGCCTCCTCCAACAACCACATCAAAATTGCAACTAACCTGCAAAACAACTACCATGCAGGACCACCTGAAATATACAACTAGAGAATTAAAGAAGAAACCACATCAAGTCTGATAGGAGAAGCAGAGATGCTGGAAAAGCTGATCCTACACCCATGTGTGATGGATTACAAACTGGGAGAGAGATCTTGGCTGTGGAGGTCCGGTCCTATACCAGGCTACCAAACCCAGGGTTCCAGTGCCAGGAAGAGAAGCCCCCATAATTTCTGGATGTAAAAACCAGTTCAGATTGAGGCTAAGGTAGATGCAAGGCTACTATAGTGCCAGGCAGTTCCTCTTAAAGGTCCCATGCATGGACTTACTTGGACTCACTCCTTCTGAGCTCCTGGGCTGGGGCAATAGCTCAAAAAGCACCAGAAACA
The DNA here is from genome assembly GCA_004024845.1 of Tonatia bakeri. Taxonomy (NCBI): domain Eukaryota; kingdom Metazoa; phylum Chordata; class Mammalia; order Chiroptera; family Phyllostomidae; genus Tonatia; species Tonatia bakeri. The sequence continues at coordinate 17,657 of PVIA01006455.1, forward strand.
TATGGGGAGTCTGATATCAGGGTGAGAGCTTGGGGAGACTGCTTCCTCCCAGACAGAAGTGCTAGCAGAGTCCATTGTTCTTTTGATGATCCCTCCCTACACAGCCATCAGAGGGATGCCAGATCTGAGTCTCCATCAACCTGGCTCACGTTGTTTGCCCTGCCCTTGTGATTCTCCGAGCCCCGCCCAACCCAACTTTTAGGCCCACCCAAACAGTTTCCAGTGACTTTTCCATACAAATGGCATGTCTTGGCTTGTGCTTCAGATTTTCCTAAAGTCTCTCAAACAAGTAGCATCCAGCTTCAGTACATCCTGTACCTCTTGCTTGGTGGTTGCAAGCCTGGCACTAATAGCAGCCAGCCTTGATTCACAGGTTGGCCTCATCTGGGCACTTCCAAGTCCAGCAGAAGTAGCAGGCATCTGCACATTGCTTTGTAACTCATGCCAGGTGGCCCCAGGCAGAACACCAGAAGTGGCTGTCCTTGGCCTGCACCTCGCTGGAGGCTCCAGAGCCAATCTACCCAGTGGACAGCTTCAGACCATGTTGAAGCATCATCATCCAACCGCTTCCAAAAGCGACACACTCAAGGGGCAGATTCAGCAGGCACCAGAACCCCACTGAAGAACACCGTGGTGTCCGGGGTGGCCCCCTACACAGCCGATCCTCCATGGTGGTCAGAGGTTGGTGATCAATAGTTGCTGCCACTCCTTGTAGCTGATTGGCCTTCCAGTAAATTCCTCCTATCGACCGACAGTAATCAAGGCTCAACTACCAGAAGAGGATGTACCTTGAATTCACAGCTAGAGTGATTGGGAGACTGCTTCTGGACCATACACAACACCTACTACCTAAGGCTTCTCTTCCAAGCCTTCAAGACATAGCTGCCCTACCTAATACATAGAAGCAAACACAGGGAGGCTACCAAAATGAGGAGATGTAGAACATGGCCCAAATGAAAAATTAGAACAAAGTGCCAGAAAAAGAAGTAAACAAAATGGAGACAAGCATTGTACCAGATGCAGAGTTCAAAACACTGGTTATGAGGATGCTGCATGAACTTAGTGAGAACTTCAGCAAAGAGAAAGGAAACATAAAGGCAGAACTAGAAAACATAGAAATGAACCAGTCATAAAGAAAGAATATAGTACAGGGAATCAACAATAGAGTGGATGAAGCGGACAGTCAAATCAGAGATTGGGAAGAGAAGGAAACAGAAAACACCCAATCATATAACAGCAAAAACAAAACAACAACCCCTCCCGCCCCCCCACAATATAAATATATGGCACTAAATACATAGCTGTCATCAATTGAATCTAAAAAGCAAAATGAGCAAGCAGAACAGAAGCACTCATAGATACAGAGAACATTTTGACGGTTGCCAGATGCTCGGGGCGTGGGGGATTGGTGGAAAGATGAAAGTATGAAGAAGTACAAATTGGTTGATATGAAATAGTCAGGGGGTGTAAAGTACAGCATAGAGAATATAGTCAATATCCTTTATTTAAAAAGGCATGATGTAAATTTCTTAAAAATATTAACACTTAAATATAAATTATATTTTAAAGAAATTTAAAAGTTAAAATAAGTTTTTTTTCCTTAGGTATTGTTTTTCTGCTGATTTTGAATATAAAGATTTTCTTGTATACCAACATATGTCAGGGTAGAGATTTGCAGTATTTCACATTGTAACTTAAAATTTATAATTCAGTTTTGGACCATTTAACTGAGACAAATACTTAATAATGTCCAGTTTTATAACTAAAAATGAAGATAAAGGATAAATAAAAATATATAAAATAAAGGAATGAATAAAATTTTTTATAAATATACAGGGTATGGCACAAAATAATGCCCCTTTTTATTTCCAAACCTTTTATTACAAAATTATAAGCATGTAATTCTGCAACATAACTATCACACTCAAGCACACCATATGACATTTTAGATTAAATGTTCGAATTAAAACTATAAATTATTACACCCATATTACCCTACCAATCATGCTCAGTTAGGCCTTACTTCTGCCAGATCCTGTATTTGCTTCAAAAAAACATTTCAGATATTAAAAACAATAATTTTTAAACATTACTACTCTCATGATACTTCTGAAATTCTAATATTCCAACATTTTCATGTCTGATTATCACTACTTATATTTCAGTGCTTTTCAAATTTTTCAGAGTTGTATTTCTTACAGTCATATTTTAATTCTAAAAGGCAAGAAGCCTGAGATCAGACAGTCTCTTTTAGAAATTCATCTTAATCTTAAATTTGGGGATGTTCACTCAAACTTACTAATTTTGCTTAGGGAAGTGGGCCTGGTAGTTCCTTACTAAATAAGTTTCTGAAAGCCATGTTTTTGCTAGGAAGGAACACATTAAACCATGCAGTTTTAGAGCTATTTTTGTATTCCCTGGGAGACCAGAACAGTACCAAGAATTGAGACAGGTTGGAATGGCCACCAGAATTCAAAATCCAAGTCACTAGTCATGCTTGCGAGAGTATTTCTTATGTTCTAATAGCCATATAACTGGTTTTGCTGTTATTGTTGCTATTATTTTTTGTTTGTTTGTTTCATTGAATCTTTTGGAAAGAAAAATAGTGATCAAACAAATTGATGAGAAGATAAATAAAATATCAAAAAATGGGAACTACAACTACTGAAAAAAATGCTATGTACCCTGTTTCTTTTGCTTGAAGCTTATCGAGCAGGCAACTAGTAAGTGTTAAAACCTGAATGTAAATCCAACCCTTTCTGTCTCCTGAACTTCTCAGCACACAAACATTTTGATATAACTAAAGATGGCATGTGGAAAAAGGAATCAATAGAAATTTTTAATGCATAATAAAATGAGATAATCATTTTTTCCTATCAAAAGCACTGTTTTTTAAACTTTGTAATATCAGAAGCCCATATGTGGCTGGAGATGCAACTCAGTGTAATACAGCCCTTGATCACAGACTGGAAGGAAGTTGTCCAAAACGTTCATTAGTTCAGAGTGGATTTGTTATAAAACAAAAAATCTTTCCAAGTTTGCTACATTGAACATGTTACTTTTGTAAATAAAGAGAATATTTCTGCTTTATCTTGTAGCTTGACTTTAGGGAAATAATTCTAAGTACAGAATAAAAGTTATTCAAAAATGAATCAACAGCTTTATTTTTAGTAATGAAAAGTTAACAAGTTATGTATCCAACTGACCAGAATGTGCCGAAGCGATGATACTTCTAAGGGAAATATGTAAGATTTAAGAGATTGCATAGAAATGAGGGGAAGTTCACAATAAGGAGGGAAAAGTAGGATACAGATTTTTCATTTAGTATGTAATTACAAATAATATTTTTAAATAAAAGTACAACAAAATGATGAAGAAAACCTAATAGTGTTATCAGCAATTATGTTTGGATGTTGTGATTCAAGTACTTTCTTCCATTTTACTTTTATATACAGGGAGTGGCAAAAGTAGGGTTACGGCCATTTGTGTGGGAAAACACTAATAATTAAAAATACAAGAATAAACTGTTTTGCATACTCACAACTGTAAACTTACTTTGCCCCACCCTGTATATTTTCCAGATTTATGTAAAGTCCTATTTTCTTCTGTCCACTTAGATTGAACATGTTTGTATTATTTCTCAGATCTGAAACTCAGCACCGAGGCTCTGCCCCCCACTCTGAGAGCGATCCACCAGAACAGGAAGAGGAGATCCTGGGATCTGATGATGATGAGCAGGAAGACCCCAATGATTACTGTAAAGGTAAGGCTTCCTGTAAGGAGAGGCTAGGTAAGACATGGTCCATGTACATGCAGTTTCTCATTTGAATATTCGCTCTATCAGTATAAAGTACCCCCCATTTTTATTAAATTATTGGGGTGCCCTTGGTTAATAGGATCATACAGATTTCAAATATACATTTCTATGATACAAGATCTGTATGAGTATTGCACTGTGTGCCTACCCCCTGCTTTCTGCTTACTGCATTTTTTTTCTAAGTATAGGAAACAGTATTTCCTTAGTTTGACTTAATTCATTTAAAACTTTGTTTTATATTAAATCTGTTTTTACCTTTTATTCTTCTTAAAAATAATAGTTCATATTTTCTTAGAAGTTTTCAGAAATATATTAAAAAGAAAATGCTATCACTCAGAAGTAACCAGTGATAAGATCTGGTATGTAGGCTTTTGCAAAACACCTTTTTATGACTTGTTTCTCAAAGCGATGATTGCTAAGATGAGTTAAACTGGAGTTATAGATACTTAAACTGTGTCATAAGATTGCCTGTTACCTTCTCTGTTTCTGTGTGAGACTTTCTAGTATTCTTTGGTAGGAACTTAGAATGTATCTTACCATCTAGGAGAGCCTGGTTCTTATTCTCAGCAGGCAAAGATAGATGTTAAAATTTCTCTGATTCCTGCCACCTTAGGAAGCCTCTTCAGGCCTTCCTGGGTTTTGTTGTGTTTAAGTTAAATAAATGAAATTCCTTGATCTCCTTAAAATCCTGACACTTCAACTGTAAATAGATTTATATGTTTAGATAAATCTATTGGGTTACTGAGGGGCAGGAATATTGTGATACATAACCTTATTTTTGTTTGAGGATGACTTATTTTTTTAAGTAGCTTTGGTTCTGCAAAGCATCACTTGTTCCCTCTAAATCATTAGTCTTACTCACCAAGATTTTTTTGTAACATGAGCTCAGTGATGCTATATGGCAATTTGAGTTAAATTTTTCTTATTAAATTGATAGTGCTGAAGTTATTTTTTATTTTATAAAAGGTATATAGTTGTTGAAAAATAGGATATAAGATAACCTCTTCATACTACTTAAGTAACTGTTTCCCTCCTGTTATTTCTTCCAGGAGGTTATCATCTTGTGAAAATCGGAGATCTATTCAATGGAAGATACCACGTGATCCGAAAGTTGGGCTGGGGACACTTTTCAACAGTGTGGCTATCGTGGGATATTCAGTAAGTGTCAGTGGTCCTGCAAAAGAGTTAGTTAGGTCATGGCTAAATGTTTTTGTCTGATTTTCCAGAGCCAAATCTACCTTCAGTCTAACTAGACTGATTTCTTGACCAGAATTTTGTTGTGGGTAATCTTTGTGTTCTTGAGCAAATGACTTTTCTCTAGAGAAGACAACCTTAGAGACAGACATTAATTAAACTAGTATCAGTACGACACTTAGAACTCCCATGTTCAAAGCATTTAAGTGCTCAAGTGAAAGTACGGTATGTAAATTCATAATTTTTCTTACTGGAGTACAATTGAATTGATTTATTTAAAAAAAAGAGATAATAGTAATTACCTACCCTTTTTGCTCTAGAGTGACTTCTTAAAAAATCAGTTGCCTGTGCTTTTATATAAGGATTTCTGGTACCAAGAATTAATCCATCAGACTCAACCTTATTGTGCACCGTGGCCAATAAGATGCTACTCTGTTATATGACCCATATATTTATGGGTCAGGACAGGACATTCACACTGGATGGCTACTATTGTGTTGATTGTTGTCATTTTTTAATTTGACAAAATAAGGGAAAAGAGATCAGTGCCGCTCACTAAATTCTTGCTGCACACCAGTTGAAAATGGCTGTTCCAGACCATCCTGTGTGAAATTTTCTGGTGTGTTCTTTTGGTAACAGATTTGCTCAGCTATCCAGTCTAAAACTATACTCTACATAGAAAATCACAGGCAGTTAGTTAATTCTGAATGTTTACCTAAAAGTGTACCATCTATTTTTGATGAGACAATATTGTTATATATGCACTTTATTTTTTTTATCTTTTTTTTTCACCTGAGTATTTCTTCTGGCTTCTTATATCAGTAAAATATTACAGCTTCTAGCCTTTTAGCTTTTGCTGGATAGACAGGATACTTCAGATTTGGTGGGGTTTCTCCTCTTATTTATTCCTTTTTCATGGTTTTATTTGGATTCATTGAGACATTAAGAAGGTAGATTTTAACTTAGAGAAAATGTTTGGTTACTGGCATTACCCAAGAACAGATTTTCTTTCTGTCAATTAAATCTGGCCAGTTAATTGATAGGTACAAGTGATCCTATAGTGATGCAGACATCAGCCTGCAGTGTCCACGTCATTATGGATGAAATGAGACATTCACACGGACTACCAAGTCTGGTGGAGGAAAAGGGACAGCATGGCTTTTCTCTCAAGGGGAGCAGCAAAAGCTGTGGCCTCCGTCATGACAGGCCTTTATTTCTTTTTATAGACTCATTATATGATGGTCCTCATTTACTCTGCACAGGTTTGCTTTAGGTGGTTACCTTTTACAGAAAACAAAGGAGCCTGCTGCTAATCACATCACAGAAGACGGATATTTGCAGATGAAAAGGCAAAAGTGGTTGAACCAGTTATACTCATCCTTGGAAGGTTTAGCATGGATTTTAGGAAGATACTTTGCAGTAAATGTTCTCAATTCAGAGTGAGGGAGTTTTTTAGTAAAAAGCAAGACTGAAAGTGGCCTAGGCACATTGCAGGCCTGATTCCCCACAGAACCTATCCCTGGGCGTGCCCCTCCAAGTGGGAGCTGGGCCCACACCATGCAGAATGGTCTCCTACACCATAGCAGTAGCCTGTGTTTGAGTACAGGGAAATATGAACTCCATATTGGTACTTTTATCGCTGTCTCCCAGTTATAGTGAAACTTTAGCTCCCTAGAGTAAGGGAGGACATTATTTAGCTGCCTTTGTTTGTTTCTTAGGGGGAAGAAGTTTGTAGCCATGAAAGTAGTTAAAAGTGCTGAGCATTATACGGAAACAGCACTAGATGAAATCCGGTTGCTGAAATCAGTGAGTATTATTAGATCATATTTGTGAACTGCAAAGCATTCAATAAATAAAGCTTTAATTGAAAAGATATATGAAGTGCAAATTGTTTAACTTGGCTAAAATTTACTATAAAGGTCCATTATCTTGTCCTGGCCGGTGTGGCTTCGTTGGTTGGCTGTCCTGCAGCCGAAAGTTTGCAGGTTTGATATCCAGTCTGGGTGCAGACGGGAGGCAACCAATCAATGCTTCTTTCTCTTTCTTCCTCTCTACAAGCAATTAAAAAATGTCCTCAGTGAGGATTTAAAAAAAAGTTCCAATATCTTTAAAGATGTAAAGGAAAACAGCAGTATTTACACATTCTGTGCATGTGGTAGGGAGCTGATGGAATGTACTGTCATGGGAATTCTGCCTGCCTACATATCAAAAAAACTTTCAGATAAAACTGTTTATTGAGCATGTTTTATATGCCAAATAGCACAAAGAATGTTTTTCTTTCCTACTGTGGTTGAAAGGAAAGTTGTGCTAAGAAATATATCTATTTTATGTTTTAAGATGTTATAAAAATAAACATTGTAGTTATTAATTCCTTTACACCTGGAAACTTAGGTACATTTATCAAGAACTTACTATTTTATGTCCTTCAACACATCATTTTATTTCTTTTGAGCCTTAGTTTTTTTATTTGTAAGGTGGCGATTTAGACCAGGAGAGCTCTAAGGAAGTACTTTTCAAAATGCCAGTCTGTGACGGAATAAGGAGCTTGTGCCCAAAAAGTAAATTAATGTACTGCTTCCTTCATTGAGAAAGTCTTTCAATGAAAAAAAAAAATCAGCTGAATAAACAGTATGGTTGGTGCTGTGGTTGGTTTGCATCCTGCAAAAGCATCTTAATTCCTCTTGGCCTGGTTCCCCTTAGTTAACTTTGGAGTCAGACCTTGAGTAGTAAAATGGTAGATTTAGAACAGTAGTCTTTTGGATACATTTCTTTGTGAATTAAGTTCTTTGCCTATTTGAGTTATTAAAATTTTAATATGTTTTTCCTAACATTTTTATCAACTCTTTCTTGGAGTAGTTAATCTTTTGTTACATTGAAGCTGGTTTGCTTCAGGTAGACATTTGGTTTATTTCATTGCTTCCCTGTTTACTAAATACTATCTTCCCCACTCTAGGTTCGCAATTCAGACCCTAATGATCCAAATAGAGAAATGGTTGTTCAACTACTAGATGACTTTAAAATATCAGGAGTTAATGGAACACGTATCCTTTTAAGAACTTATTTGAAAATAAATAAACCATGAATTAACTATCCAAAAAAAAAAAAGAGCCAGATTTGTATAAACAGGATTTTTCTCCCTTCTCAAGGCAAACTATAATTAAATTCATTTCTTTTGTTCTAAATTTCTGACCAGAAATGTGAATCATGTCTGTCTTTATATGTCGTGATTATTCCCGATATTGCCTTCAGCTTTTTTCCCTTTTCAGCCTAATTAAACTAAACCAAAGTCAAAAGAAAAGAACTTTTTCAGAAACTAGCCTTGTATTACTAATTAAAGATTCTATGATTTTTATCAGCACAGAAATTTTAATGAAACTAATTTTTCATGGGAAATAACTAGATAAACAAGAATTTAACATATATTATTATCTATCTAACAGGCCCCAACATGGAAGAGGTTGTACATGTAAGTTAATGCTTAAAAACTAAATAGTTATGGTTGATCACATACTATTATAGTGAAAAAACTGACTTGTTTTATGTTTTTATTTGGATTCTTAGGAAGCTGAGCTGGTTTTCTATATATTTTCAGAGCAATATGCAGTTGAGAGGTTGTTGTGACAGCTATACTCAAAGGCCTATCAGATTTTCCAGAATAAAAGAGTTCTCACTCGTATTGGAGAGGCTAAAACTGCCTATTCATAAACTTTAAAACTGTAAGGGAATGACATTTTATATCTCATTCTATTTTCCTGCATGTTTGGCTTCTCCTAACATTCTCAGTTACAAGTGATGCTCTTTTTTTTTTTTTTTTTAAAGAAGGCCAGCTACAGCCCTGGCTGGTGTAGCTCAGTGGATTGAGCTCGGGCTGTGAACCAAAGCATTGCAGGTTCAGTTCCCAGTCAGGACACATGCCTGGGTTGCAGGCCATGGCCCCCAGCAACTGCACATTGATGTTTCTCCCTCTCTCTCCCTCCCTTCCCTCTCTAAAAATAAATAAATAAAATCTTTAAAAAAAAAGAAGGCCAGCTACACATGGCTCTAGCATTAAGTGGACTATATGGTAAAAGATTTGAACGGAGAAGCAAGAAGAGAAGACGAGAAAGCAGAACAGTTAATCATGTGAAAAGATTTTATCATTCTGAAGTTAGTTTTGAGTTATTTCCCTGAAAAAGTAAAAATCATATCCCCATTCTCTAAGGAAAACTTGAAAGAATCAGCCCATTTTGAAACCATATGTTTGTCTATGATTGGTCACTTTTTAGGTGGCTTAATGTGTGTTTGGTGGTGGGGGGTGGGGGGGTCAAATAAGAAGGCTGACCAAGAAATAAAAACACACATAGAATCTCATGACGGCCATTCGTTCTGTTTTCCTGTTATTTGACCTTGTACCACATTTCTCTAATTTGGGGAGGTTACAGATAAAACAATAGAAATATTCTAAATAGTCTCCTTCGTAATACTGAATGGCTTTATTTGACCCAATGCAAGAAGGCTTTTTAAAAATTATTAAAATATCTAGTAGATTTGAATTTCAGGCTCCAAGATATTTTCAAAACATTACCAGATGGTTTCTCTGCAGTTTCTGTTCACTGAATTCCCATTTTACTCATTTCTGTCTTTGTCCTTAGCCATTTCTCTCTGCCCTTCCTCCTGCTTATCTCTCAGATATCTTGGCTACCGTATTATCTGCTGCTAGAGATCGCAAAGGGTAAAACTCAGAGCCCTGAGCTAAGAGTTAAGGGGTTATTCTCGTCTCATCTCTTTCTTCAACACAGGCATACTTGCATGAAACTGTATGTTTAGGTTTTTTGTTGTTTGGGGGGTTTTGTATACTGTTTTTTCCCTGGAGGACTATCTTTTCTCATATCAACATATAAAGAACACTGAACTAGAAAGTTATGTAGACTTCAATATAAATAGCTTTGTTCTATTTCCAGTGTGTGGTGAGGGGAGAGAAGAGACAGAGAAGGAACAGCTAGCTGGTCTGTATGTAATGTGGGGCATTAGCCAGTGCGTGTCTTTGTTGGCCACCTGTGTGCCCTACTGTGTCTTTAGGATATTTTTTGCCTCTTTTGCTAGCTCCTCTTGTTCAAAATGCATTCTAAATGTGGCTCTTACTTATTTAGTATTCAGCCTTTTGGTTTTTCTTGACACCATCTCCTCAAGAAATCTTTTTTCATCTATCCTTTTGTTTTTAAGTATATATTATTGAATATTCTGTTACAGTTGTCCCAATTTCTTTTCCCTTTGCCCCTTTTTGCCCAGTACCCTACTCCCCTCCAGAACCTCCCCCCCCGCCCCTCCTTGGTTCATGTCCATGGGTCATACATGTAAAAGTTCTTTGGCTTCTCCCTTTTCTGTACTGTTCTTAACATTGCCCTGTCTGTTTTGTTCCTACCAATTATACTTCTTGATTCCTGTACCTTTCCCGCTTCCACCTCCCAGCTGATACCCCCCAAATGATCCCCATACCTATGATCCTGTTCCTGTTCTAGTTGTTTGCTTAGTTTGTTTTTGTTTTTTAGATTCAGTTGTTGATAGTTGTGAGCTGTAAGTTTGTTGTCATTTTAATGTTAATCGTTTTTGATCTTTTCCTTAAATAGGTCCCTTTAACATTTCATGTAATAATGGCTTGGTGATGATGAATTCCTTTAGTTTTACCTTATCAGGGAAGCACTTTATGTGCCCTTCCATTCTAAATGATAGCCTTCTTGGATAGAGTAATCTTGGTTGTAGGTCCTTGCTGTTTATTACTTTGAATACTTCTTACCAGCCCCTTCTTTTCTGCAAAGTTTCTTTTGAGAAGTCATCTGACAATCTTATGGGAACTCCGTTGTAGTTAACTATCTTTAACCCTTGGCATTTTAATTTTGATGTGTTTTGGTTGGGTCCTCTTTGGGTCCAACTTGATTGGAACCCTCTATGCTTCCTGGACTTGTATGTCTATTTCCTTACCAAATTAGGAAAGTTTTCTTTCATTACTTTTTCAAATAGATTTCAAATTTATTGCCCTTTCTCCTTCTGGTACCCATGTAATGTGAATGTTAGACCTCTTGAAGTGTCCCAGAGGCTGCTTATACTGTCCTTACTTTTTTGGGTTCTTTTGTTTTCTTGTTCCTCTACTTGATTGTGTTTTTCTTATTTTGTTTTTTTTTTTTTTTTAAAGATTTTATTTATTATTTTTAGAGAGGGAAGGGAGGGAGAAAGAGAGAGAGATAGAAACATCAATGTGCGGTTGCTGGGGGACATGGCCTGCAACCTAGGCATGTGCCCTGACTGGGAATCGAACCTGCGATGCCTGGTTCACAGCCCGCGCTCAATATTTTGTTTTGTTTTTGCTTCCTTATGTTCCAAATCATTGATTTAATTCTCCACGTCATCTACTTTATTGTTGTTTCCTTGTAAGTTGTTCTTTATTTTCAATTAGCGTATCCTTCATTTCTGACTGGATCTTTTTTATGCTGTTGAGGTCCTCACTAAGTTCAGTGTTTTGAACTCTGCATCTAACAGTTTGCTTCTCTCCATTTTGTTTAACTCTTTTTCTGTAGTTTTGATCTGTTCTTTCATTTGGGCCATGTTTCTTTGTCTCATTTTGGCAGGCTTCCTGTGTTAGTTTCTATGCGCTAGGTAGAGCTGCTATGACTCCATCTTGGTAGTGTGCCCTAATGTAGTAGATGTCCCATAGGGTCCAGTGCCACAGCCTCCCCTGTCACCCAAGCTATGAATATTTCACGTACACCCTTTGTATGAGCTGAGTACACCCTTTTCTTGTAGTTGAGCCTTGTTAGCTGTTGGCAGATTACTGGGAGGGATTTACCTAGGCCAGTTCGCTGTAAGGACTGACTGTGACCACTGACCACCAACCTCTGCCCTCCATGGACGATCCGCTATTTAGTGTCAGGGTAGTAGTGCTCTGAAGTAGTCTGTAGCTGTCTACTGGGGGTCCTGGCCCTGGGGTTGCCCAGGTGGTATAGGCCAAAGTTAGCCCCTGCCTGTGTTTTGCCTGGGGTCACCCTTCCTGAGCAATCTTAGAAGTTTGCTACTTGTGCTGGGCTTGGAGATTCCCAGGCTAAGCCAGGCTGTGAAACTAATCTGGCTGCTCGTAGTGCCCAACCTGGACCTCACTGAGGCCAGTTGCTTATTTGATAGGATTTAGGAAGTTGTGAAGCATGAGCCAAGACCAACCGTTTATGTGGAAAAGCAGCTTGAGTGGGCCTGTAAGTTGGGTGGGGCAGAATCTCTGGGAATTAAACTGTTAGCCAGGTTGATGAAGTCTCAAATATAACACTAGCTGCCAGCACCATGGCTATGTGGAGGGAGGGCTCAGAAAAAGTACAGTAGCCTCTGCTTGCCTTGATGTCAGATACTTCAGCCTCTCCCAGTATGCCACTCTGTCCTTCAGGCTGCCATCTTGGCGCTGGAGCTCAGAGGGAGTAAGTCTCAGTAGTTGAGTCTGTGTGTGGGTTCTTTAAGAGGAATTGCTTGAGCTCCAGAAGTTTCTTCCACCACCTCAATCCCCACTGGTTTTTGCAGCCAGAAGTGGGGACTTATCTTTCTGGCACTGGAATCCTGGGGTGTGGGGCTGGGTCTCCTTGCTCCTGAGATATCCCTACCCAGTTTTTATCTACCACACATGGGTGAGAGATCAGCCGGTTTTGAATCTGCACTCCTCCTACCAGTCTGGATGGATGTGGTTTCTTTAATTCCGTACTTGTCAGACTTCTATTCAACTCGATTTCTGACGGTTTTGAGTGATGCTTGTTTTATATTTTAGTTTTAATTTTGATATAGTTGTGCAAAGAGGTGAGCCATGTCTGCCTACGCTGCCATCTTGACCAGAAGTCTCATCTTTTTACCCAATTATTTTTGTAAGGAATCTGCATTTTTATAAATCCTGTTAGTGTATTTCACATGTACAAAAGTAGAATAATGAATCCCCACAGATCCATTACCCATTTCAGGCATTGTCAACTCAAAACCAATATTGTTTTGTCTATGCTCCCTAATAATTTTGTGACCAATATTAGATATACTATTTCACCCATAATTATTTTAGAATATATGTCCAAAAGACAGGGACTCTCTTAAAATATAACCTCAACATAATCATCATACCTCAGAAAAAATTGAGACCAGCTTTTTGGTCATTTGGTATCTACTACATGCTTCAGTATCTCCAAACGTCTCATTTTTTCTTTCAGTTTTTTTTTATTCTTACTTGAGTCAGGATCCACGTAAGGTCTTTAACAGTTTATTATTTGGCACGTCAAGATGTTTCAGGGTCATTTTGTACATTTCCTCTCCAAACATGGAACGATCCGCCTCTCTGAGAAGCCCTAATTCCATTTGGCAGGAAATGGTGAACAGAATCTAAGCATTAGGAGTACATTTTGCTACTCGTTTGATCACAGCTATTAATTACTTTTGTGATTTCTTGATCTATTGTAAAGAACCGTGCCTGAATTTCTTTTCCCTCCTCCCTTTTCTAGAGTCACTTAAAGTTGACCACTGCTGCTTACTCCTGTGGGTTGTGTGAGCTGGTTGGTTGGTTTTTATTTTATTTTATTTTTTTGTTTGTTTTTTACTTTGGATAGTTTCTACTGCTATACCTTCAAGTTCGCTAATCTTATTCTGTAGTTCCTTACGTGCCATTTATCCCATCCAGTATTTTTTTCATCTCTCATGTTGTGCTTTTTATCTCAGAAATTCAATTTGGGTGTCTTATTTTATACTTTCTGTGTCTCTACTTTTCAGTAGAATACAGAAACCCTGGCTAGGTAGCTCACAGTTGGTTAGAGCATCGCTCGTCCCAGTACACCAAGGTTGCAGGTTTGATCTCTGGTCAGGGCACATACAAGAATTAACCAAAGACTGCATAAACATGCTCTAAAATCAATAAATTTTCAAAAATTATATAATACAGCTATAAATTAAATTTTCTTGTCTCCTAATTCTAATTTTTGTTGATAGTCCTGGGTCATTTTCAAATGGTTGAATGTTCTAATTTTCAGATAACATTTTCCTGCGTCTTTGCTGCCTGGTAATCTTTAAGACATTGTGACCTTTTACTTCCTGGCTGCTAGATGTTTTTATTCCTATATGTCTTCTTTAGCTTTGTTCTAGGAAGCAGTTATGTTACTTGGAAAAAAGTTTGATCCTTTTCAGTTTTACTTTTATGATTTGGTAGATGAATTTGGACCAGGTAGATGGATCTTTGGTAGGTTGGGTGGGTCTAATCACCACCCATGCTCCATGCTCCCAATGCTCCATGACTACAAATTTTCTAGTCTTTGTTTTTTCTTAAATTGAAATATATTTGGTATATAATACTGTTAGTTTTAGGTGTATAACATAATAGTAATACACAGTACAGTATCATGTTAAAACTGGAAGTTTGTACCTTTTGACCACTTTCACCCATTTCCTCTCACCCCACTTGTGGCAACCACTGATCTGTTCTGCTATCTGTAAATTTGGGGGGTTTTGTTTTGTTTAGATTCCACATATGAGTGATCTTTCTCTGTCTGACTTTCACTTGACATAAGGCCTTCAAGGCCTATACATGTTGTCACAAATGGTGCGATTTCCTTTTTATGGCTGAATAATGTTCCATGCTCTGTATATCTCACCTCTTCTTTGTTCATTCATCCTGTTCGTTCCTCGGTGAGCCTTTAGAGTGTTTTCCCATCTTGGCTGTTGTGAATAATGCTGTAATGACATGGGTGTCCAGATGTTTCTTGGACATATGTTTTCATTTCCTTCAAATAAATACCTAGAAGTGGAATTGCTCATTCATCTGGTAATTCTTTTTTTTTTTTTTTTAAGGAAATGCCATACTGTTTTCCATAGTAGCTGTACCAATTTATATTCCTACCAATAGCACACAAGAGTTCCCTGTATTCCATATCCTCACCAACTCTTGTCATCTCTTGTCTTTTTGATAATAGCCTTTCTATAACAGGTGGAGGTGACACCTCACTGTGGTTTTGATTTGCATCTCCCTGATGATTAGTGATGGTGAGCACCTTTCCATGTGCCTGTTGGCCAATTGTGTGTCTTTAGAAAAATGTCTATTCAGACCCTCTGCTCATTTTTAATCATATCGAGTTTTTTGTTGTTGTTGTTGAGATATATAACTTTTTTATATGTTTTGGACATTTGACCTCTTATCAGAGGCCTTTTGATAAGGCCTTTTGATAGCACCTTTTCTCCCATTCTGTACGTTGCCTTTTCTTTTGATTGACACATGCTCGATGATCTTCAGTTTGGCGTAGTCCCACTTGTTTATTTTTGGGTTTTTTACCTTTGATTTTGGTGTCAAGTCCAGAAAAATCATTGTCAGACCTGTATCAAGCAGCTATCACCTATGTTTTCTTCTAGGGGTTTTATGGTTTCAGCTCTTATGGTTAAGTCTTCAATTTATTTTGAGTTAATTTTGGGATACGATGTGAGGTAGATAGTCCAGTGGCCTTTGCATGTGGCTATCCTGTGTTTCCAACACCATGTATTGAAGAGACTGTCCTTTCCACATTGTATAATCGTCATCAATTAGTTGACCATGTATGTGTAGGTTGATGACAGTTTTTCTAGTCTGTTAGATGGGAACACATACTGCTGGCGCCCTGTGAGAATGCTGGGTGCTGGTTCTTCTAACCCTTCCCGGTGATTTCCATCTGCATCTGGTAGTTTCCTCCTGTGCCTGTTCTGATGAACGCACTGCTGACTGTTGCGAGGGGTCCATCTCCGGATCTCCAGGGTTCTCTTTCTGCGGCTCTCTCATCTCTGGTACTGATACCTAGTTTTATGAACTGTAGCCGCCTTAGCCTCTCAGCTCTGTATGTTTAACTTCAGGGGTCTGCGTGGAAAATCTCAAGGCAGTAAGATGGGACAGTTGTAGGCTTCAGCTCATTTTTTACCTTCTCTCAGGGATCACAGATTTCACTGCCTGATGTCCAGGATCTTAAAATCTGTTATTCTATGTATTTTGTCTGCTTTTGTTGTTTCAAACAAGAGGGTAAATCCAGTTTCTGTTACCCCATCTTGACTGAAGCAGACGTTCCTCGCTATATGTTTAATTCCGACCAGTGTTCCAAAGTGGTAGCACCGTTTTACACTTCTCCTAACATAGTATGAGAGTTTTAATTGCTCCACATTCTCACCTACATTTGGTCATATTGATCTTTTTATTTTAGTCATTCTAGTGAGTTTGAAAGTATCTTACCGTAATTTTGATTTATGTTTCCCTGAGATTGTCATGTCCCTTTAATCTTTAATTTAGAACAGTTCTTTCTTTTCAAGGCATTAACTTTTTAGGAATCCAGGCCAGTTGTTTTGTCTCTTGATTTGGATTTGTCTAATTATTTCCTCATAGTTAAATTCAGGTTAATAATTTTTGCCAAGTGCACTATATGGAGATGTTTTTGTTCTTCTCAAAGGGCACATGATGTGAATTTGTGCTTATCATTGGTGGTAAGTTTGATCAGTAGGTGTTAGGGCAGCCGTTTCCAGATATCCCTCTGTAAATGTACCTTTTTCCTTAAGTAGTCCATGGGGTGATACTGTGACAATTTTTTCCAATAGTCTTTCATTCAGTAGTTTTAGTACTCACTGATTCTTAACCTGAATCAGTTATCACTGTAGTTATTATAAAATGGCAATTTTCTATTTCTGTCATACTTTGTATATCTATTACATGACTTTTTCTCTAAATAAGATATTTCTCTCCTCCCAATACACATTATTTTAGTATCTATTTGGACTCATTCTATTTTAGTTTTAAGTTAATTTATAATCTCACTCTTTAAAATGTTCCCAACTTGGCTAGTGGTATCCTATTTCTTGACGTTTTTCCTCTTGGTACATCAAGGATCACCCTGGATTTGGCCATTTTCTCAAGGATCTGGGTTTTTCTTTAGTGGAGAATCTTATGTAAAACAGAAGTCTGGGCACTAGATCATTATTACATTTTCGTGTTTTGATTTTCCAATTTATGTAGAAGCTTCTAGAAATGGACGATAATGACCTCTTGCTACTAAAATCCCTGCAGTGCTCTGCATACTACTAGACTTCAGGCATTCCTGCCATGTGCCGATGCTCACACGTAAGAACCCGTGGTGGCAACGGACTCAGACAGTTTTGTGAACTACAGAGCATAAAGCAAGTCAGTTTCCTCTGTTGCTTAAGATCTTGACATTTTCATTTTGAGGATTAAGTTTTGGTACATTAACTTTTGTAGTTAAAGCAGAATTTCTTTTTCCTTCCATAGTTTTATTGATAAACCAACCTACAAGAATTTTTCATTTCTTGGATGTTTTCTGTTATTGAAGCATTAACCAACCATGGGATTTCAGAATACTGGCAGCTAGATTTTTTTTTTAGTCAAACACTAACTTTTTTATACCTGAAGAATAATACAATAACAATTTCTTTGGTGTGGGACACATTTTGCTTCCCTTTTTCCTCCTTAACAAACACCCAGATATCTGCATGGTGTTTGAAGTTCTGGGCCATCATCTACTGAAGTGGATCATCAAGTCCAATTATCAAGGGCTTCCACTGCCTTGTGTCAAAAAAATCATTCAGCAAGTACGTATCCTAATATTTTCTATGTGCTGATTGTTTTATATTCTTCAGTGTCAGGAGTTCCCTATTTCCAATAGATGTTTTGTTTGAAAAACTAGGGTTTTTTGTTTTAATTGCTAAAATCATTTTATTCAGCCCCTGGGGTTAACTGTATTTATTCTGTTTTTGAATATTTTATTATAACCATTTTCCCTCCCATTCATCTTCTATAATAATTATCAGAGGGGAAGCTCTGTACAGTTCCTGATTTGGGGGAACTTGGAGCCCTTATTCAGAAGTTCTGGTTGCAAATATTGATTTTATGTTAAAAAAGAATTGCTATGTCAAATTGTTATATCTTTTTATGTAACATTATTCATGGGCATTTTCTAATATTATAAATACCTTTCAGTGTTCAATAAAGACGTTCACTATCAGGAAATAATCAATACTTCAAAGGGTAAATAACTTGGATAATGTGTTTTGGTGGAAAGAGCTCCAGACTGGGAAGAAAGAGACCTCAGTTCTTTATCAGCAAGGAAATTTGAATTAAAAGATACCTAAACCTCTTTCATAACCCACATTTCAATACTTAAAGGGCATGTTGACCGTTTATTCTTAGTCTTTGCAATATACTTAGTTAACGATATCTCTGAATAGAATTAATTAGCTTTGTAAAACTTGGAAGAGCTTTTTATTCTAAGTAAACTCTTGCCTTCATTCATAGTTCCAGTAATCTTTCTGAGAAAGTTCCTTTGTGCTTTAAAAAATGCTTTATCCTCTGTGGAAAACTGCCACATCATTTTTATATTTTAATTTTTTTAAATGTTACAGCGTGATTTCTTCCTTCTCCAGAAGTTCTTATATTTTGTGTTCGCAAGTCTCCTGCTCTGTTCCCATTCAGGTGTTACAGGGTCTGGACTATTTACACAGCAAGTGCCGGATCATCCACACTGACATTAAACCAGAAAACATCTTGTTGTCAGTGAATGAACAGTACATCCGGAGGCTGGCTGCAGAAGCAACAGAATGGCAGCGGTCTGGAGCTCCTCCACCTTCCGGGTCTGCAGGTAATAGCTGTGGGGCTTCGCTCTCATTAGAAGTTAAGTTTCTATTTATACTCTATTATCAGGCAGTTAAGTAAAGTACGACTCATTAATTCACCAGTAAGATACAGTAAGCGCTTATGTGTAAGAAGTAGTCCCAGCCCTCCAAAGACTTTTTTCATTTTCAGGATTGCTTCCATATTAGAAGACTGTACATATTTCGTACAGCTGACCCTTGATCAACCAGGGAGTTACACATGCAGATCCCCATACATTCACAAATTCACTATGTTAAATCACAGCCTAAAGCTTTTCTTTTAGAAAAGCTACCCATCTTCTGAGCCACACGCTACCCAGAAAAAGGACTGCGTACTGCGGCATGTGTGGAAACCTCCAGCAGCAGGTCTACATGAAGAAGACATGTCCACCCTCCTGGGATTGACAGAGCTCCTTTATGCAAACGGATTAGGGAAGAAAGATGTAAATTGTTTTGAAAAAATTTAGCTGTAGATCCAGGCTCAGTTGAAGCATCATCCCAGAAACTGAAAGATCACAGGTTCGATTCCTGGTCAGGGAACATGCCTAGGTTGCAGGTTCAGTCCCTGGTCAGGGTACATGTGAAAGGCAGTCAATAGATATTTCTCTCTCACATCGATGTTTCTTTCCCTCTCTTTCTCCTCCCTTCCTCTCACTCTCAATAAGCATGTCCTCGGGTGAAAATTTAAAAGAAAAATGATTTTACCTGTAAAGGTTTATTTCTGGGATAGGTGCATAGCCCAGAAAGAAGAACTGTTTGTTCTTTAAGATCTGTCGTGTGCGACTGTCCGGAAAGAGCATGCTTAGTAAGGTGCAGGATGCATGGTGCCTGGTGGTCAGCTCTCAGGCTGTTCTCTCAGAAGTAGCCACCTGGAGGTTAATTGGAAGTTAAAGCATACATTCAAGAATGTCACCAGTCTGTTGGTTTGAGCTTACAGTTGATGATTAACCTCTCGTCTCTTCCTTTAACCCTCCTGCCTGCTGCAATTTAATCTGGCACATCTTGAATTTTTTTTCTTGCAGTTTACCACTTCTGACTCCCCCAAAACTTAACTGTTAATAGTCTGCTGTTGACCAGAAGCGTTATTAATAACGTACAGTTGGTTAACATGTGTGTTATATACTATATTATATCCTTACAGTAAAGTAAGCTAGAGATAAGAAAATCATTAGTAAGAGAAAATACATTTACAGTATTTATTTTAAAAATCCTCGAGTATGTGGACCCATACAGTTCAAATCTGAGTCAACTGTGTATATATAAGCTGATTCATATTGTTTCAAAATGTTTTCTCTTATTTGGTGGCCATTTTTGATGTGTTTACCTCTTACCCTGATGGTACATGCTCATTTATGGATCAGGAGCAAGATAATGTTGCTAGTAAGAGCTTGAGTTTAAGCACTGACATGAACAGACCCGGTTTGAATCTTGGCTTCATCATTGTCTGGGTCACTTGACTTCATTTTTCCCCATGCAGCAGTTACTGGGTTTAAATTTCATGTTAAAGCAGTTGGCAGCGTGCCTCACAGTGTTGTGTGGTAAATATATATTGGCTACTATGGTTATGGTAATTTTTTTCCATTCAAAGTACAGATTTCAATTTTAGTAGTTTAATTATGTTGAGGAGCTTTCTTGGTCCTCAAGTTGAAGTATCAGTTATCATAGGCTTCCTTTAAAAAGGAAAACTCAGGAAGGGGGAAATGGGAAGTTTTTGAACATAGAGCTTTTGGGGTTTTGTGGGGGGTTGTTCATTTGTTTTCAAAATGAAAAGATTCTAGAAATTTTACACAGTGGTAGTACATACAGTTACATCTATTGAACTATACACTTAAGAATGGTTAAGAGGGAAATTTTACGTGTTTTTATCACAATTTAAAAAATTTTTAAAGAGGGATGTAGATTCTACCACCTGCCCAAGCTAAACTAATACCCAGGATGTGCTGTGTAACAGACGACTGCAGCTCTTGCGCCACTCTGCTTCACACTGACACGGTTAAGGGGAAGCACAGAGATGAGAGTCCTGGGTGAGGGGTTGTTGGCTGTCCTGCTCTGTTTTAAGCATTATGGAGGAATGGGATTTTAGCAGCATTAGTAATAGGAACCAGAAATAGGGACTTGGCTCTCCATATATTTATGCTATCTGAGGAATTTAATTTACTTGAACTTATTTTGTCAACTTTTTATGCTTTTTTTTTTTAAAAAGCAATGTTGTTTCTACCAAAGTTGCTTAAGTAATTGTTACTACAATATAAACTGTAGGTTTTGGTATGGTATCAGTATGAGCATTGGTTTATATTGCCTGCTGAATGCCAGGATTCTTACTTGGTTTTCTTTTCTTTTCAGTCAGTACTGCGCCCCAGCCTAAACCAGTAAGTATGAGGTGTTTCCGTATTTAATTCTGATCTATGGGCAATGGGCAGGGGTTCTTCTGTTATGGATAATCACAGTTTGTTTAGAATTTGAAAACCAAAGAAAAAATATTCCTGCGCTTCTATAAGTTTCTTCAGTAAATTCCCATGCATCTTCCACAAGTTGGTAGTGGTGCAGCGTCCATAAATTTGAGTGTGTCTTAGAGTATACCAGCCCCACAGACTGCTCAGAGGGCCACTTTTGTTGTTGATTTTGTTTTTATTTACTTTAATAAGAGTGTACACATATTTTAAGTTAATGAAAATGTTAAGTACTATGTTAGGGAAAGAGTGACATTTGATTAGGAAGTAATTAAAGTTAACAGTTATCTCCAACTAGGGGTAATGGATTAGCCACCTGAAGGCTTTATCTGTTTGTAATCTCCGCCCAGGCTGACAAAATGTCAAAGAATAAGAAGAAGAAATTGAAGAAGAAGCAGAAGCGCCAGGCAGAATTACTAGAGAAGCGAATGCAGGAAATTGAGGAAATGGAGAAAGAGTCGGGCCCTGGGCAAAAAAGACCAAACAAGCAAGAAGAATCAGAGAGTCCTGTTGAAAGACCCTTGAAAGAGAACCCACCTAATAAAATGACCCAAGAAAAACTTGGTATAAATAGAGCATCACAAAAATTACTTTATAGCAAACTTTACTATTATCATTGTTATATATAGTGATTTCATGCATACAACACATCTCTGGGGGTGTCCTTATACAGTAAGAATACAGAATTTGTCATAAATGTTAGGCAGGTGATATTCTAATGTAATTTCTAATTTTTCTCAGGAAATGCAGCATAGACTTCATTTAGCAATTGGGTAAGGATAAGAGGATCTTTGTCCTTCCATAAATAGGTTTTAGATGTTCAGTCATGTTTTTATGTAACCATGTGTAAGTTCTAGAAAGTGTTTTGATCTCATGGAGAAATTTTTCTGTTCTTTCACTCCTACACATACACATACACCCTTTTTGTCTGTTTGTTCTTTAGAAGAGTCAAGTACCGTTGGCCAGGATCAAACACTTACGGAACGTGGTGTAGAGGGTGGTGCAGCAGAAATTAATTGCAATGGAGTGATTGAAATCGTTAATTATACTGAGAACAGTAATAAAGAAACATTGAGGCTTAAAGAGGATCTACATAATGCTAATGACTGTGATGTCCAAAATTTGAAGCAGGAAACTAGTTTCCTAGCCTCCCAAAATGGAGACGACAGCACATCTCAAGAAACAGACTCTTGTACACCTGTAACCTCTGAGGTGTCAGACACCATGGTGTGCCAGTCTTCATCGAACATAGACCAGTCATTCAGTGAACAGGACATCAGTCAACTTCAGGAAAGCATTCGGGCAGAGATCCCCTGTGAAGAGGAGCAAGACCAAGAACATAATGGACCACTGGACAACAAAGGTACCTATGCAGACATACTTCCCCAGTGCTCCTTCCCTGCGTAACATACTCATGAGTTTCTAGACTAAACGTACTGCGGTGTTTGTCAGTAGCTTTGCAGCAGGTGTCCAAGTTACCTTCAGTGTGTAAATCTGTAGATGCCTTCAAATATTATTGGTCATGTAGCTAAGTGAACAGCATTTCAACTTGTTGCTATGAAGGTTTTAATTCTGGAAACTCAAGGTGTTACTGTACTCCTTTTATCTTCGAAAGGTTATTGTAGGTTCCCATTGGGATCCCATGTGTGTTACCTCAGAGTTTTATTAACCTCTGGGTAGTTTTGTGTTCGTTGAACAGTCTTGCTGATGATGCCTGTTGTCTATAGGAAAATCCACCGCTGGAAATTTTCTTGTTAATCCCCTCGATCCAAAAAATGCAGAGAAGCTCCAAGTGAAGATTGCTGACCTTGGAAATGCATGTTGGGTGGTAAGTGAAACGCGTCTCGGTGCTTTGTTTCGAAGTACTGGCTAGCCAGTACCAGTAGTGGCTGAGAATCTGGACTTAGTTGTGCTAACAGAAGAAAACATCTTCAGTTCTCTCCTAGATTTCCAGCTAATATTTTAGTGAATTTTTTCACTTCTTTTAACCTTCTTTTATGGAAAAGTTTAAATATATTTGCTCAAGTAAATATAGAGAACAGTATAATGAAACAGTCCTGCACAGGTAGCATTTGTGATCAGATCACCCTGTGGGGTTACTTTCGGTCACTGGACTTGTCAGGTTTGTTATGTTATAGGATCCTTTTTTAGCCACACGTGATTTTCAAATAGCTTGATTTTTTTAAATACTGTACTTTTGATTATCAGTCATGCATGTGTATAGTTTAGAGACAGTTATATAGGTTTTGATTCAAAAATCTGCCCTCCCTTTTCCAATTTTTCTCTCTCCACATAACAGTACTTACCTTCATGTCCCTAATAAATGACTTGGCTATATTGCTCCCAATTCTCTTTTTCAGCTTTAGGTATTATTTCTTTCTCCTGAAAAGTAGGACTAAACTACCACCACCTCACCCATCCCCAACTTCAGTATTACTTTTGGCTAGGTAATCACTCCATGTTTACATTATTAGGACTCTAGTGCCATGCTTAGCTTAGCGGAGTATATATTGTGTTACGATTTCTTTTGCCTTTCTGCCTAACACTATATTTCATTGCTTAATTGTCTTCGTACACTTAATCACTTCGTTCTTCCCCGTGTTTACACCCAGTGTGTAAATACTTACGCTTTAATACATACAAATACCATGATATTCTTTCAACTTCTTTTTTCCTAAAGAGCTCTACCCTGGAATTCAGGAGTCTTCTAATCTGTATTCATCATGTGGGTTGCCCTATAGGCCTGCTGCATTTCTGCCATTTGGGAGTTTCTTCACTGCCATCTTGAAGATTATTGTTTACCCTTTCCTCATATCCTGTTTTCTGTCTTTCTGATCTCTCTTGGTTTGGTTTGGTTTTGGAGTACATAGAATTTTAGTAGCTTGCTAAGAAAGGGTGTGTGAGATTGGGCGGGCAGAGCGGGGAACCTTGGCCATCTGATAACGTTTTTATTCTGCTTTTACAGTCACTTGGCTGGGTGTAAATTTCTAGGTTGAGAATCACTTCCCCTCAGAATGGTTGTCATTTCTCCGTTCATTATGTTTTAGTTTCTGTCTTGCTGCTAAAAAGCAGTGCTGTTCTGGTTCTTGACTTTTTTGTATGAAACCTTTCCCCTATGGAAGTCTGTAGGACCGCCCTTTCACAGCAGTGTGCCTCACAAGGCCCATTTTCATCCATTATGCTAAGTACTCAATAGTGAAACTCTCGTTCTTTGGTTTTTCCTCGTTCTTGATTTTTTTTTAAATTCTCTACTCCTTGGTCTCTGTTTTCTGGTTCTGAAATCTCATTAGTCAGGTGTTAGGTATCTGTGCAGGTACTCTCACTTCTTAACCTTTCTGTCCTATTTTCTGTAATTTTGTTTTATTTGCTGGGAGATTTCTCAAATATGTTTTCAGCCTTTTTTCTCTCATTTCCCTTTTATATTTTTACTCTCTAAGAGTCTTTTGTTTCTCTGGTTGTCTCTCAGAGGATATTAATTATTTTTCCAATTTTGACATTTTCTTCCTGTAAGGTTTCTTGTTGCAAGAAGTTATTGGAAAGCCATTTGGTGGCTCTGCCTATGTCAGTCTTGTTGACTGTTACTCTTTTGTTTGTTTGTTTTAGTTTTCAGTTACAGTTAACATGCAAGATTATATTAGTTTCAGGTGTACGACATAGTGGTTGGACATTTGTATAACTTAAAAAGTGATCACCCTGATAAGTCTAGTCCCACCTGGCACCGTACATAGTTATTAAATATTATTGACTGTATTTCCTCTACTGAACCTTGTATCCTGTGACTGTTTTTGGAACTGGCAGTTTGTATGTCTGTCAGGCTGTTTCATTTCATCCAGTTAGGATCTCAGTGTCTTTCCTCACTAGAGTCTTCCTCATGTCTCCTACCCAGAGAGTAAATGCCTGGCTGCTACCATTTTGGAAGCTGAGTTAAGCAAGGAAATTCAGGATTCAACATAAAATTACATGCAGTTACTTAATTTCCCTGTTTTCAGAATGCTGCTGTCCCCCAATGGTGCTGCTTTGCGTCCTCCAGAGACCCAGTTGTACCCGCTCCAGAGAAAGCCTCCAGTTGGGCTGTAGGCCAGGGAAGGGGCTGTTAGAATACATCAAGCCCTGGTTTCTGGAACTCCATTTCTTTAACAGATACTTTAAAGTAGTATCCCTGTGCTGAACCCACCCTTATTTCTACTTCCAGGGGTGCTTGATACCACCAGATCCTTAGCCTTGGAAGAGGTGTACTATGGTATATATCACATGCGTTTCAGCTTTTTCCCTGGCTTATTACTCAGCTTTCTTGGATCCACTAAGACATTCACCAAAAATCTCTCCGCTTTCCAACTTCTAGATTTTATTGCTCTTCTTTGTCGTTCTCGGTCTTTGTCAGTTAATGCCTTAAAAATTAGCACTAGAGAGTTTCAGGGGTGAGTGGAAATGTGTGTATGTACCCAATTCACCTTTATTTTTGCTAATACTTGACCTCAGTGGTTACTTCCAGCTTCTTTAAGGCATTAGTGAGGCACATGGAAAGAGGCAACCCCTTTAAGCAGCATGTCCTTCTTTTCTAAATGTGTCCCTTACAGTTCATTTCCACTTCAAACTCAGTATCGGAACCCTTCATTTTCCTTTAAAACCATTTCCCTCTCAAGTCTCTTCATCTCTTTTTGTCAGCAGACAGCCAGCTCTGTAGGCCTCTGCCACAGAGTCGCCTTTGGCTTTTCCTACTCTCTCCCACGTGTAGCCATTGAATATTTTTAAAGTATATTTCATTGATTGTGCTATTACAGTTGGCCCATTTTTTTCTCCCCTTTATTCCCCTCCTCCCTGCAGCCCCCATCCCACCAGCATTTCCCACCCCTACTTCATGTCCATGAGTCGTATATATAAGATCTTTGGCTTCTCCATTTCTTACATGATTCTTAACCTCCTTCTGTCTATTTCCTTCCTACCATTTATGCTTCTTACTCCCTGTACCTTTTCCCTCATTCTCCCCATCACCCTCCCTGCTGATAACCCTCCATGTGGTCTCCATTTCTGCAAATCTCTTCTTATTTTAGTTATTTGCTAGGTTTGTTTTTGTTTCTTTTGGGGGGTTGTTGTTTGTTTGTTTTTTAGGTTCAGTTAGTGATAGTTGTGAGCTTGTTGTCCTTTTACTGTTCATAATTTTTTAATCACCTTTTTCTTAAGTCCCTTTAACATTTCATAAAATAAGGGCTTGGTGATGATGAACTCCTTTAACTTGACCTTGTCTGGGAACCACTTCATCTGCCCTTCTATTCTAAATGAAAGTTTTGCTGGATAGAGTAGTCTTGGATGCAGGTCCTTGCCTTACATGACTTGGAATACTTCTTTCCTGCCCCTTCTTGCCTGCAAGGTTTCTTTTGAGAAATCAGCTGATAGTCTAATGGGAACTCCTTTGTAGGTAACTGTCTCCTTTTCTCTTGCTGCTTTTAAGATTCTCTCCTTATCTTTAGTCTTGGGTAATGTAATTATGATGTGCCCTGGTGTGTGCCTCCTTGGAACTCCCAACTTCTTTGGGACTCTCTGAGCTTCCTGGACTTCCTGGAAGTCTATTTCCTTTGCCAGATTGGGGGAGTTCTCCTTCATTATTTGTTCAAATAAGTTTTCAGTTTCTTGCTCTTCCTCTTCTCCTTCTGGCACCCCTATGATTTGGATGTTGGAACATTTAAAGTTGTCCCGGAGATTCCCTAAGCCTCTCCTCAGTTTTTTTTTTTTTTTTAATTCTTATTTTCTTCATTCTGTTCCTGTTGAATATTTATTTCTTCCTTCTTGTACAAATTGATTTGAGTCCCGGTTTCCTTCCCTTCACTGTTGGTTTCCTGTACACTTCCTTTATTTCACTTTGCATAGTCTTCACTTCTTCCTCTATTTTGCAGCCGTACTCAGTCGTTTCTGTGAGCATCCTGATTACCATTGTTTTGAAATCTGCATCTGATAGGTTGGCTGTCTCATTGCTTAGTTCTTTTTCTGGAGTTTTGATCTGTTCTCTCATTTAGACCATATTTCTTTGTCTTGGCACATATGTTATGTTGCAAGGGGCAGAGCCTTAGGTATTCACCAGGGCGAGGCAACCCTGGTGGCTGCTGCATTGTGGTGCTGTATGTGGGGGAGGGGTCAGAGAGGGGACAGTGCCTCTTGCTTGGTTCTCGTTGGGCTTTCAGTCCTTCCCCCTCTTCCCACAAGCAAATTGGGCCCTTCTGGTGGTGATTCCTGGGTAGATAGGTTTATGTATGTTCTAGGACCCTGTGGGTCTCTCCAGCAAACTCTCCTGTGAGGCTGGGAGTTTCTCCCACTGCCACAGCCCCCACAAATTTTTACAGTCAGAGGTTTTGAGGCTTTTTTTTCCTGCTCTGGAACCCTGGGTTGCACAGTCTGTCTCGTTCCCCAGTTGTTCCTCCCAGTTTATCTGCATTTGAATGTGGGGCTGCCTGGTCCGCCAGCTGCCATCCTGCCACATATCCTCTCTGCCCCAGCTGCCCATGTCTGCCTCTCCTTCCAGTCTGAGTGAATGTTTCTTCTTTAACTCCTTGGTGGTTAGACTTCCAAACAGTTCATTTTCTGGCAGTTCTGGTTATTTTTTGTTTTTAAATATGTTGTCCTTCTTTTGGTTGGGAAAGGAAGCAAAGTGTATCTACCTACACCTGCATCATTGCTAAAAGTCCCTGAATTTTTAAATTGTGCTGTGTGTGTGTGTGTGTGTGTGTGTGTGTGTGAACATCCTTGGATTTAATTCTTCCCACTCCAATTCTACGGCCTTGTTCAGATTTTCATTACTAAGCCTATGTCTCACTCTCCACCAATAACAAAATTACTAGAATGATGTTCTCAGAAGGGTAGGTATTAAGTGTTTGAATGTGTGGTGGATTCACCAGTGGTGCATGTTGTCCTGCACTTTATTGAGAGATTTTTTATTACTGTTTTAATTTCTATGCCAGTGATTGGTCTATTCAGATTTCATATTCATGATTCAGTCTAGGAAGGTTTGTATGATCTAAGAATTTATCCATTTCTTCTAGGTTATGCAGTTTAGTGACATACAGCTTTTCACGAGCTTCTGTATTTTTGTGGTATTCATTGTAACTGCTTTCATTTTTTATTGTATGTATTTGAATCTCCTCTGTCTCTCTCTGTCTTTTTCTCTTTAAGTGAGCATTTCTATAGTTTTATCTTTTCAGAGAAATAGCTCTTAATTTCATTGATCTTTTCAATTTTTTTTTTTAGTCTCTGTTTGATTTATTTCGGTTCTGATTCTTATTATTTCCTTCCTCTGGGTTTAAGGTTAGAATATGTATTTGAGATTTTTGTTTCTTGGGATAGGCATACCTCATTTTTCTTAGCTTCATAAATGTCACATTTTTTACAAATTGAAGGCAAGACCCAGCACCAGCAAAAAGGTTAGAATTCGTTTTATTGTGGTCTGGAACCAAACTCACAATATCTCCAAGGGATTCCTGTGTCACCATAAACTTCCCTTTTATTGCTGCTTTTGCTGCATATTCCATAGATTTTGGTATGTCATATTTTCAGTTGTCTCAGTGTTTTTTGTGATTTTTCCTTTGATTCTTTTGTTGCCCAAACAAAAGGCCAAAGTTGCTAAATAGCATGTCATTTACTCTTCACATATTTGTGATTTTTCCAGCTTTCTTTTTGTAGTTTATTTCTTTTTTCATACCGTTGTGTTCAGAAAAGATACTGGATATGACATCACTCTTAAATTTATTGTGACTTGTTTTCTGTCCTACCATGCATTCTGTCCTTGGACTGTTCCATGTGCACTTGAGAAGAACGTGTGTTTTGTTGCTTTCGGATGGAATGGTCTGTCTCTGTCTATTAAGTCCATCTGATTTATGTGTCGTTTAGAGCCAGTGTGTCCTCATTGACTTGCTATCCGGATGCTTTACCCACTGGTGTAAATGGGGTATTCAAGTCTCCTACCACTATTATGTTTCTGTCCATTTTTCCTTTTAGTTTGTTACTTGCTTTATATATTTTAGTGCTTCTAAGTTTGGAGCATACAAATGTATTTTTGATGGATTGTTTCCTTTATTATTACATAATGTCCATTTTTGTCTCTTGTGACTTTTTGTAGCTTGAGATCTGTTTTGTCTAATGTAAGTGTTGCTACACTGTCCTTTGGATCCCATTTGCTTAGAGTGTCATTTTTCACCCCTTTGCCTTTAGTCTTTGTTTATCTTTTTCACTGAGGTGAGTCTGCTGGAAAGACAGCGTATAGTTGGGTCTTGTTATGTAATCCATCAGGCTACTCTGTGCCTTTCGATTGGTGAGTTCAGTCCATTTACATTAAAGGTGATCGTTGATATAAGAGAAGTTAGTACTGACAAATTGTTCCTTGTTAGGGTGTATGTTGATTGCCGTATTGAAGTAGCTGTTGTTTTTAATGATTTTTTCCCCGTAACCTTTATGCTGCAGTGAAGGTCTTCATACCATGTTCTGTATGAGAGTTGCAGTTTCTCTGATTCTATCACCTTACTTGATATTTTATGTACGTTTGCCATTTTGTTTCTAGTAGAAGAGGTCCTTTCAATATTTCTTGTCAGGAAAGTCTGTGGTTGATGAACTCCCTCAGCTTTTGTTTTGTCTGGGCAAGGCTTCCTGTTTCATATCTGCAGGGTAACTTTGCTCCACGTATTATTCTTGGCTGGCAGTTTTTATCTTCCACTGGTTTTGATGTCATTCCATTCCTGGCCTGTAGGGTTTCTGCTGTGAGCTCTGATGACAGACTGATGAGTTCCTTTGTAAGTTACTTCCTCTTTGCGCTGGCCGCCCGTGCAGTCCTGTCTGTGCCGTAGACTGTGGGCAGTTTGATGGGATGCGCCCTAGAGAACGCTTCTCTGCATTGAGGTAGTTCGGTTTTCTGTGACCTTTGTGTATGTTCAGCTCCCCCAGATTTGGGGAGTTCTCATCCGTCATTTCTTTAAACAGGTTCTCTGTCGCCTTCTCCTTCTCTCCTTTGGACATGCCCGTCATCCTTGTGGCCCTTCCTGGTGGAGCCGGATAGTTCTCATAGTTTCATTTTTTTTTAATCTTAGTTCTCTGCTCTTCCACCTGCATTATTTCTAGATTTTTATCTTTGAGCTTGCCAGTTCTCTCTTTTACCAGGTCTACTCCATTTCCAATGTATTCTTTGTCTTATTTTGAGTTTTGCAGGTCCAGAGCTCCTTTTTTGTTTGGTTCTTTTTTAGAGTTACACTGTCTTTTGTAAAGCACTTTTTTTTTTCATTAATTTTGTTCTTGAGCTCATTGAACTGCCTTTCTGAGTTTTCTTATATCTCATGTAGTTTCTTCATGACAGCTGTTTTAAATTCTCTATCATTTAGATCACAGTGTTAATACAGCACTGAGTTTGGTTTCTGGACAAATGTCATTTTATGTTTGTAATACTGTGTTACCATGATTATTCATGGTGCTTGATCCCTCTGCTGGTGCATTTGAAGTAGTGAACACTTTTTTTACTCAGTACAACTTTAATTTTAACAATTCAACATGTTGGTAATTAGGCCTTTTTTGTTTTCCAGTAGGTGGTACTGTAGCACAAATTTTTGGTTTCTCTTACGTGAGCAGACTCTGGCTATATTTACTAGCAACTTCCACCCTCCACAGCTTCTGCCAGAGCTGTCACAGTGTGTCTTGGGAGGTATTTCTTCATAGCTGCTTCAGCCTCCAGAGTCAGTGGTGCCTTCCAGAGTTGTCTCAGTCCCAGACACTGCCACCGCGGGGACGGAGCCAAGGCCGAAGGCACTGCTGCGTGCAGACGGGAGGGAGCCGGAGTTGCTTGTGCCAGTGTTGGTGCTGCCTTTCCCTTTACTGGAGGCGGTGGGCATGGTCACGAGCCCCCTCCCTACTGCTCACTGGGGTGGGCTCACCTGCCGCTGCGGAACAGGGTATCAGGCACCATCCTCCTGTTACCCCAGTTTTGCCTTTCCTTGCATTCCGGTCCACCCGCCTTCAAGGTGTACAGATGTGTGGATCTCTCGTGCATCCTAGTGCGCTGATCAGAGGAACCTTTGTTGAGGTACAAATATTCCACTCATTGTAGGTTAAAGACGGAAGACCCAGGGTAAGCCTTACTCTGTCCTGATGCTAGTGTCGCTCAAGAATTCTTCATAGGTGCTGTTTTTTAGGGTTCTTGAAATTTAAAACCTAAATCTTAAAAAGAAATTGTTATTCCCTAATCCGCATATATTAAGTTTAGCTTCATATGTTTGCAAAAATAATTTGGAGTAGACTATTAAGCAAAGTGCTATTTGGAGCTATTAGCTTCAAAATTATACTTAAAAAACTACCTAAGCCCTGGCTGGTGTGGCTCAGTGGACTGAGCTCAGGCTGCGAACCAAAGGGTCACTGGTTTGGTGCCCAGCAGGGCACGTGCCTGCGTTGAGGGCCAGGTCCCCAGGTGGGGGTGTAAGAGAGGCAACCACACATTGATACCTCTCTCCCTTTCTTCTTCCCTTCCCCTCTCACTAAAAATAAATAAATAAAATCTTTAAAAAGAAAAAGGAAAGAAACTAGCTAAATAAAAACTTTGATTCAGGGAAAACTTCAGAGAATTTACTTTAATCTTCATTATTAAGCAATAATGACTTGTTACTTTTTGAATAAATAAATTTCTAAAATATTGTTTCCTTCTCCATTTACTCAGCATAAACACTTCACTGAAGATATTCAAACACGTCAGTACCGCTCCTTGGAAGTTCTGATAGGATCTGGCTATAGTACTCCCGCAGACATCTGGAGCACAGCGTGCATGGTAATGTTTTCCGCCTTGACCTTCACTTGCTATTTCCTAATGACGTACCTTGTGCTGTTTGTTCATTTCAGTAGACCAGCATATTAACAAAACGAAGAAGTTTTTTTGTGTGTGGCATATCACTGGTACTCTAAGTCCTGTGTCTGGAGAGGTCTGAATTCAAAAGCTAGTTGTAAACATTTAGCTTTCCATTTGGTTCCTGCCAATTCCTGTTAGGTGAAGAAACCAAATGTTTCTTACCACAGTTTGGAGAGTGGTGGGGGGAGGTATGGAGGGGGATTGAAAACAACTGATGTGAGGTGGTGTTGCTTTTGATTGGGTTACAGGTGCCCGTGCCCTTCCACCTCTGCTCTTATTTTCAGATTAGGGAAGCCCCTGGAAACGGTTTCAGTCTGTATAGTTCAGCAGTTATTCAGAGATCTTTGTACCTCATTGCAAGTGAAGCTCAGTCATCAGTGGATTCATAAGTTACTGCTTTGTCCTTGGCAAGCAACTACTCAAGCGGGTTAGATATAGTTGATACCAAAGGATTTCCAGCAAATAGCTTCATGTTGGAACGTGTTACATTGTTCACTGAGATGGAGCATACTCTTCCCTTGTTATTGTATGTTCACTTGTCTCCGTTCTGCTGGGCTGTAAGTGCCGTGCTGGCAGGAATCACGTGTGTCATGTGTAGCAAAGTGTCTGGTCAAGGCCCTGGCACATTCTGAGTGGGTGTTACAGTGCAGTTCTGGTGCAGACTTCACAAGTTAAGGGCATCGTTCCCCACAAGGCTGCGTCAATTCAGATACAGCCAAAAGCTCTGAGTTTCACAAGCCACCTGCACTTCTGGCCAACTGGCTAAAAATTTGGGGATTCCAGTATCATTTCAGATTCAGTGATTTGCTAGAATGACTGACAGAACTCGAGCTCATCATGAGGCACGTCATTAGCATAAATTTAAGTGTGGCCCAGGGTTCCATGATGAATAACAGAAGGTACTCTCGTCACTGGGAAATTCTAAGAGTTTAGAGGCTCTGTCTAGGACACAAGAAAAGAGGACCAATTCTTTATTATACAACAGTACTTAATATTTGCAGACCATCAAATGAGTGAACTGAGCAAAAAATAAACTGTCATTTTAATAAATATGTAGTATTTATGTATTCATAGTCAACTCTCTGGAAAACTTCAAAGAGAAAGGACAGGTTACAAGCCTCTACCTGTTCGAATCATAGATTTCTTGACACCTACATTCCTGAAATTCCAAAGGTAATGTTGCCAATGGTTGCGGGTGGCGAGAAAGGGATTTCACAGGCCCACACACAGGAGACTGGTGTGGCAAGATTTATCCAGGTGGAGATAGAAGACTGCTTTTGGGTTCCCATTGTCCTTTTCCCATCCTTTCCACCATGGAAAAGTCCAGCTGTATCTGCAGCAAGGCCAAAACAGGCCCATGTGCAAGAATTTCTGTTTCAGGTGGCTGCCAAGCAGTCTCAGTCCCTGTCGGGTGGCTGAGCGCTGTTCCCAGCTGCGCTGCTGTACCCGGGCTCTTGCCTGAGCCTGTGTTTGCACAGCAGCTAGACCCACACGGTTCCTGTGGAGAATGTGCAAGCAGAGCGCGTGTATGTTCCTGAGGAGGGGGCTTCCTGGTTAAGGCAGGTTATATTATCTTGGGATTGGGGTGGACCAGGTGCTTTTTCAAAATAACCAGTCAACTTATTTACCAAGCTTCCGTGGGCTTTTGATGGGTCTACCCCCCTAGCCAGCTGATCCCTGTCCCAGATTAGACCGACAGGCCTCTGTGGTCAGGCACCTGCCCCAGCACCAGTTTGACTTCTGTGCATGTGCTTACCTTCACTTGCCCCTCAACAGACTGGCACTGGAGCGGGGAAGGCCGGGTATCAGTCCTCGGTGGGCAGTGCTGGGATCCCCCGGAGCGTGTGAAGCTGTAACTTCCTGGTGAAGCACACAGGCTCATGTTCCCCAGCCCGTTAGACTCAAGAATGTCCGATTCCCGTTGCTGCCTTCCTTAGTAATAACTAGTTACCCATCTATACTAACAGTAACAGAGTTAAAACCATGTTAATATGACGTGAATTTATAAATCATTTTGTTATGACATATCATTGACTTTTAAAGTGGGCTGCTGTTTGAAATAAAGTGAGGTTTGGTATTGCACACACGAGATTAAGGAACATTGGAATAAAATCTGATTTATTTTGTGCCATATTTTAAAGCTCTGAATTTGAGGGATTCGTTAGACTAAATAAGTGAGAAATACCACCAACTACAAAATACAGCTAGTTTATAAATGGCACCTGATCTATTTTGATAATAAGTGGTTCTTAATAGTAGGTTGTTTGAAGGCAGTTTTGCTATTTTCTGTCTCCTGCTTGCTATTTAACATAGCTTTTACTATGTCAGACTTAAGAAGTGAGGCAAAAAAAACGATAAAAGAGGTTAGCTCACATGCAAGAATTTTCTTAACCAGGGAATGAACATTTGACATGAGACAATTTCATGAGAACTGGAGCGTCGGTTCCTGCCCTGCCCTGCCCCACCCCACCCCAGGCTTCTCTCATTCTGCTGATGTAGAAATGCTGCCTTAAATTTGACCGTAGCCAGAGAATACAGTAAATGGTGGAATATCAGAACTGCCTGGAGAGACGGGTCCTTCATCCATTGTGATGAACTGATAGACGGGACCCTTTCTGAGAGGTAAAGGGACAAGTGGTGAAATCACTGACACCATTCGAGACTACAGAGTTTAGAAGAGCGGTTCTGTGAAGAAAATCAGGAATCAATAAAGAACAGGTGTTTTTAAATTTTCCAAACATTCTGTGAATCTTTAAGATAGAATATTTCACTGCCCTAAAAATCCTGTGTCCTGCCTGTTCATTCCTTTCCCTCCTGCCCCCTCTCCTCAATCCCTGGTCTCCACTAATGTTTTTCTGTCTCTCTAGTTTTGCCTTTTCCAAAGTGTCATACACGTGAAAGTACACAGTATATAGTCTGAAGTTGGTTTCCTTCACTTTGTAACATTCATTTAGGCTTCCTCTGTGTGCTTTGGTGACTCGATAGCTCATCTCTCCTTAGCACAGTGTGACTCCATTGTCTGGGTGTGCCGGCGCACTGGATTTATAGCTGGTTTCCCCTGTGTCTTTCACTTCACTGTCACCCCAAGTGATACAGAATATGGAACAGGCTCTTCTTCGATCAGTGTCAGACAGGCGCAGGAGTAGGGACTGGGAGCCCTGGGTTGTGGGATGGGCTTTTGCCTTTCCACCTTGTCCCAGTTTTCTCATCTGTAAAGGAGGGGTGTTCAACTAGGTGTTTTATTTTCCAGAGCTTCTGCTACTGTTTGATTCTAAGGTGATCATTTGGTTTTGTGTGGGTTTTGCTGTTATCTCATTTGTAAAATTGTAACTACTATCAACTACCTTATGTTTCGAAAATAAAGTTCTCTTGGAGAACTTCTGATGTAAGTACCTAGGTGGAGAAGATGAGAAAATTTAAGGTTTTAGAAATTTTTCTGTATTTTTTTATAAATTTTAATTTCAGTATCTTAAACTCTTACTACAAAACTTTAAAAAATTAAAGTACTAGTTTCCAAAGAGATTAACAGATTGTGAGGAATAAGAATCACAACTTGTGCCCTGGCTGGTGTGGCTCAGTGGATTGAGTGCCAGTCTGTAAACCAAAGGGTCACTGGTTTGATTCCCAGTCAGGGGGCATGGCTGGGTTTCGGTCCAGGTCTTCAGTAGGGGGCACATGAGAGGCAACCATACATTAATGTTTCTCTCCTACTCTTTCTCCTTTCTTGCCCCTCTCTCTAAAAATAAACAAAATTTTTTAAAAAGTTTGTTTCTGTTCTGCTGCGGGACTGTAAACCTCAGGATGACTGGAGGGTAGCACAACTATCTGCTCTATCAGCGTGGTTCAGTTTCACAGTGACCTGCTGGAATGTAAAACAAGCTAAGCCTCGCAAGAAGCCGTAGAACCCCTGACATTTTCGGTGTTGCTTTTGTGGCTCTGCCCTGCGTGGCAGTGCAGCCCGGTAGTGCCATGTTGAGAAGGGCTGTCCTGTTGTGAGGCTGCGGAGTCTGGCGCTGGCAGGCCGCCGAGCCCTAAACGTGGGTCTACACTGAGACTGTGCCCCGACTAAGTCCCCCCACCGCTCTTGAGATTGTCTGGACTACTTAGTGCCATTGACTCAGAATTAACCCACAACTAGCACTTGACTTATAACTACACTTGTATATTAATAAGGTTCTTTTAAAACTATTCTGCTGATTTTTTTTAACCCGTTATAATTAATGAAAAGTTAATATAGGCCCATCACTCAGATGCTGTCTTTTCATACTGCTTGGCATTTATTCCACAGGAAATCCCTTTTTCAGACATTCTTGAACACTGTTTATCTGAGGTTGTCTTGTGATAGGAGACGTGTGCCTTTCTTTTCCTGGTTGGTGAATGCCAACCTGCTGGTAACATCGATGACGAGTGGCTCCTGATTCCATTTACACTTGGTTTTTTTCTGACATTCTGTAGGACTAGGAATTGGGAGCTCTCTATCTGGGGTAGTTTAAGGAGTGCTTTCTGAAGCGAAACTTTAAAATGTACTTTTTGCCAAACACTGATGAGTCATAGCTAGAAAAGCATCCAGATTTTTTGGTTTCGATATTGGATATAGAATCTTAATTTCTAGGCCATGTAAAATTCTAATGTAAGAAAATTAAACCTGCTTTTCTCGTGAAAATTTAGTAACTTAAAATCGCCTTATTATCCAGATGTGTCCCCTCCAGGCAAAAGGAAAACTCAAGATATGAATTACTGATTTGGCACAGGGGTGAGGCTGGAGGGTGTGGAATAATAAACAGATTGGTATTAACTGAGTTTTTGCTATTTTCCTGCTCCATTTTATTAAGATACAAGTGTAGAAGGGAAGCTCTTTAGGGATAATTTCCTAGATACTTTTCAATGATTATCTGCAGGTAACTTAACATTGCCAAGTAAAAATAAACTTCCCGAAGGGCTTTTTTTTTTTAATGCTTTCATCCACTGCCCTCTTTTTCTTAGGCCTTTGAACTGGCCACAGGTGACTATCTGTTTGAGCCTCATTCGGGGGAAGAGTACACTCGCGATGAAGGTGAGTCCCTAACCGAGGGTGTGTGTGCGGTGGTTACACTCCCCACGTGTGGCTAGTGACGTCAGTGTTGGTGCTGAAGGACCCAGTCCTTTTAGTGTGCTAAGTATATACGAATCCCAGAAAACATGGAAATATAAGATGTTTTATATTAGGTGTTAGATACACTAGAGATTGTATAGTGGATACTAGAGCACCTTATAATAGGATAAGAGGAGGCCACAATTAAACTAAAATTCGTATTCTTCTAAAACATCTAGTTATCAGTGGTGATTCACAATTTACTCAGTTTGAATTTACCTATCAGCTTGTTGCTTAGTTATACCTCCGACTTTATTTAGAAATCAATAATCTTAATATACAAACCTACTACTGTTGAATGCAGGGACTATATCTTAATTTGTCTATATAAATTCTGCAACATTCAGCACTCTTTTGTCCCCTTTATGAAAATTCAAGCCATATATTTTTCTTTGTAAATGCTACTAACATTTAGAATTCCATTTTAAAACAAAATGTTGTATCCCTGGCTGGTGTGGCTCAGTGTATTGAGTCCAGATGGGTTTGCAGGCCAGGTCCCTGATTTGGGGACATGTGAGAAGCAACCAACCAATCAATATTTCTCTCCCTTTCTCCCTACCTTCCCCTCTCTCTGAAATTAAATAAATAAATAAAGTCTTAAAATGATCATTATTTCCATTTTGTGGTAGTCAGTGGGAAGAGCCCAAGCAGTCAGTTGCTTTGTCTGGGAGGCTGTGAAAGCCTACAGCCGAGTGTGTGGGTTTGTTGTTTTGTTTTTGTTTTTTTTTTTCTATCGTGGCGGCATCCCAGTAACTAGAAGAGATGATAATGTGGATGAAAAACTAATAAATATTTTATCTTTTATATAATTTAGGCAGCTTTTGTTTTCAGGATTAATGGGATTACTTTAAGAGAGTAGTAGCAACGTACCCTCCCATTGTAGAAAATGAGTCCTTTGCTTTCTGTGCTTTCCTTGTTGCTTTGGGAAATCAGGTTTTATGCTCTATAGGACAGGTGGCAAACACAAGGCCCGTGGGCTGAACGGCCCTCCACCTTGTTTTATCTGGCCCGGCACCTTGTTTCTACCTGGTGGCAGCCAAGCTCTTGCTTAACTGTTAGGAGTAGTTACGTTTCATTTATACAGTTGTAAAATTACATTCGGCCCTTTGAAGTCAATCACGAGGCTCATGTGGCCCCCGGTGAAAATGAGTTTGGCACCCTGCTCTGTAGGAACAAGAATGCTTTCTGTTTCTCAGACTGGGTTCTCTGAGATACTAACAGGCTGCTGCATCGGTAGGGCCTGCTGATACTCCCAGCGAGCACTCTTTAGAAAATTCTGCGCTAACTCCCATAGTCAAATGCCTGTTCCAGTGGATGCGGTTTGGGCATGTTTTCTGTGCATGAGCTCTGTGTAAGAAAACACTGTGATTGTGGCCTCTGTATGCATTTTACTGTCCCTGTTCTCTGCTTGCTTTTTTCCTGGGTTGTAAGTTTAGGGCTGTAGATTTCTATTGTTTTAGAAATACCCTACTATACCTGTTTGGAAGGAAAATTAATTTTTTTCTCTTCCCTAGACTATAAATAGTGTGTGTGATCCAGAAACACATATAGTGGCTAGAATTATATTGTGTAGGACCTTATGCTACCAAACCTGAAATTTGAAATCTGTAAGAAAAGTCTCAAGTAAGGTACAAGAGGGAACCATCTACCCTAGATATTTAGATCCTAATTTTTCCTTCCTGTACCAGTCAGTACTAACAGTCTTTAGATGAAACCTCAAACTACTACAATTTGGTCTGTAAGAGCAAAAAAAGCAAAAGTGAACCCTTATTACCCCTGACTAGTATATGCGGTTTGTTGCAAATTGCAATATGACTGGAGCCTAAGTAACATGTACTCTGTTATCATTGACATTTCACAGCCCTGACTCTTGGAAAAATACTGGATAATCATTTTGCCTATAAAATATATCAGTCCAGTGTTTAATTGATAAGCCAGTTAATCCAGTAAGTAATTGATAGGTTATTGGAATTAAGTGTAAATAACAATTTCAAGGGAAAAATAATTCCTTGGTATAGGGAAAATATTAAAAGAACGAAGTTTTCACTTGGAAGTTTACAGTAATATAAACCATAGTCTCACAATGAATTTATACAAAGATGCTTACTTGTAAGTTGTGTCTAAAATTGGCAGAAATTTCTTGGTAGCCAAGTGCTTGTTACCAAGCCATAAATTCAATTAAAACTGCCCAAAGGTTATAGGGAATTCGTATAATAAAGCCCTTTTAAAAAGACACCAGTAAGTTATTTACATGAGGAACATATGACCTGAAACCTTCACAAATCCCAGCTGTGTAGCTGTCCAGCATATTATTCCCCTAGAAGATACATTGTTAGAACTTTGTAATTGATTTTTGTTTTGACAGTGATGAATCTGTGACTACAGGATGAAATTCATTTATAAAGCTCTTGTGGCTCGGAGCAGCACTTTTAAACCTCTTCATATCCTTGTTTCTGTCACCTGCCTGTAAGTGTGGCTGCCGGCTGGTCGCAGGCTCGCTTCCCAGTGCAGACGGCACATGTGCCCGTCGGTGTTCACAGTCCGTGTGTGTGCCGTGGCCGTTACTGGGCAGCACGTGGCTTGGACATTTCAGTGGCCTACAAATAGTCAGTGGCTGTGCTTTAAAATATTAGTGCTTGGCTTACTTAAAAAGCGTGATTTATTTTTAAAAACACGCACACACAACTCTGTACTAGATTGAGATGTGGGTTTTTATTTGCATTTGAGCTCTCCTTAGCCCTGTAGCTTCAAGGAGGCCATTTATTCTCTCTGAAGTTCCATTTTCTCATCTTTAAAATGGTGTGTAAATCTTTTGCCTATTGTACAGGGTGATTGTGAAAATTCATATAATCGTATGTTAGTGCTCTAATCATCATGAACATTTTATAAATAATAGTTCTAGAATGTGTAAAAGCACATTGGTACATTTTTTACCTTTCCTAAAAATCCCACCTGAACTTAGGTATATAGACAAAATAGAAGTAAAAGTGTAGACAAGCCTCTAAACTCCAGAAAGGACATGCCAGCAACTGTCAGGTGACCGGCCACCTGAAATAATTCTTGGCCTTCCCAGTCTCCCCTTGAGCTACCTCAGTTTTATTTGTAGTTACTTTTAAACAGCTAGTCCTTGAAAAGCTATTCATAGAAAAACCACTTTGGCAACCTGTCCTTGATCCTGTGCTTCTTACCCTTCTGTTTTAGACCACGCAGCACACGTTAGAGAGCTGACAGGCAGAATTCCAGGGCACTTGGCCCTCAGTGGGAAATACAGGGCTTACACAGCCGCAGGAAGCAGAGCCTCACGCCAAAACCGTTTTCACTTACTGCTCAAATGCCACTGGAGCGGGCACCTGGTTTTTTTACGGTTTTCAGGATTCTGCATTAGATATGGATAAAGTCGTCGTCTTCCCCCTTAGGACAGAAAGCAAGCCTGAGATGCTTCACAAAGAGTGTGCGTGCTGCACTTGCTGCCAGTGTCTAGGACTGTGTTTGTTACTCCTCTTATGTATGCTTTTTCCCCCTTCTTGAAATGTTTAAAACACAGATCACATTGCATTGATCATAGAACTTCTGGGGAAGGTGCCTCGCAAGCTCATTGTGGCAGGAAAATATTCCAAGGAGTTTTTCACCAAAAAAGGTAAAATAAATGTGTACGTGTGTTCCCAGACATTAAGGAGGCAAAAGTGTTTAAAACTCAGAGGTAAGTACAGCTAGGTACATGTGTCCGGGACCTGCAGAAGGGTGGTCTGCTCAGCAGAGGTGAAGTAGTGTGCCCAAGAGCGGGAACTGGAGCCAGACCGTGTGGCTCAGCTCCCGCTGCTCCACTGGTTATGTGGCCACTGACACAACCTCAGCTCTCTGATTTCTAAATGGGGACACTAGTAGGGTTTATGCCATATTAAATTAGTTACTCTGTGGATGGTACCTGCACAGGGTTGGTCGATGATGCCTACACAGCACTTCCAGAAATGGGCACACTTTTGCTAGCCTCTGGCCTAAGCACTGCCTCTATCAAAGGGCAGGCAAGGGTTTTGGTTTAAGCTTAAGGGCAGGACTGCATCTCACTCACCTTGTAGCCCGCTGCCACCCCCACAGCCACTTCGTCAGTTGTGTGAATTAATTTGGTGCTTTGTGGTTTCCTAAGTTTGTTATCGCTTAATTAGTGAAGGAAACAGACGAAACTCTCACTTCAGATTTTTTACTCGATAATATGTGTTGGCATATTTAAATATGTATTTCTTCTGCATTTCAAATAATAAGTTTAAAAGCTGAAATGTGGAAAACCTG
Organism: Tonatia bakeri; assembly: GCA_004024845.1. NCBI lineage: Eukaryota > Metazoa > Chordata > Mammalia > Chiroptera > Phyllostomidae > Tonatia > Tonatia bakeri. Next base: position 59,044 of record PVIA01006455.1, read on the forward strand.
ACTTAGAAGGGACTAAAAAACTCTCTTCTTGACTTTCTCTTTTTGACGTGGTTCCCTTTTCCTCATAACTTGTGCACTGTTGCTGAGAAAAATTATTTTTCTCAACACTGACAACAGGCATACTCAGAAATATTTCTTAATGTTCCTCTTTTGGGAAGGAAAACAGTGAAGTGCTTCCTAAGAGTTCCTGCCTGTGTGCAGAGTCAGAGCAGTGACGCGCCTGTCCCCAGTAGGGAATTACACAGGCACGCACTGCCCGCAGAAGAGGCTTGGATAAGCGTTGTGTAAGACGAAATATTAAAGCAGCATTTACCTTACTAGGCCACTGATAATTGATTTAATCTTTTTAAAAGATTGTTAACTTCAAAGAAGTGAAAAATAGATTGATGTTCTGGAATATTCATTTTAGTAAATACCTAGTTCCTGACAGCTCTACCCAGTTTGGGGCTAAGATCCTGGAATGGTGAAGTGAACAAATTTTCTTAAATTTTTAGGCCGTCATGAAAAATGGAGGCACTTATTTCCAGGACATTCAGTAAGAGGAGAGGTGCTTTGTAAATGGAGGGTTAGATTCTGATGGCAAATTTTTGTTTTTTATAGAGTACCTGGATTTCCACAGTCTTGTCACTTACCAGTGTTGGTCAGTTTCTTTTGTGCTGTTTTTAACCATAGGTGACCTGAAACACATCACGAAGCTGAAACCCTGGGGCCTTTTTGAGGTTCTGGTGGAGAAGTATGAGTGGTCTCAGGAAGAGGCAGCCGGCTTCACGGATTTCTTACTGCCCATGCTGGAGCTGGTCCCCGAGAAGAGAGCCACGGCCGCCGACTGTCTCCGCCACCCCTGGCTCAACTCCTAAGCCCCGGCCCAGCACTGCAGCAGAGGTCTCGGGCTGACTCAGGCCCACCGCCCCACCCCTCCGAGCATTTCCCCCTTCCCTGTTCAGGGTGAAGCTCTTCCTTCAAGGGTTTCTAGGGGTTTTTTTGTTTCTGTTTTTTAATCTGACATGTTCATTTGGGTTTGCTTCCTTGACCCTGTGGAGATTCCCCCACGGCCATTGGGCATCCTAGGTGAATTTGGCCTTGATTGGGCTTTGCCAAAGACTAATGGACTAAAATACGGAACAGCCTCTCGCCCTGTACCCTTGTCTTTCCATTAGGACATCCTTTAAATTATGAGCAGCCTTTTTAAAAAGAGCTATGAAGATGTATGAGCTCATCCTTTTATTCACTGACTCTAAGAGTCTAATTTTCTAGTGCATATCCTGCTGCCAGCATAAGGATGAGAAGGGGGAGGGGTCACCTCTCTGTACCGCAGAGACATTAAACACGCTGTGTCTGGGCTGCACCATCTTCCTGGATTGTTTCTGTTCTCTATGTTCATGTTTTTTCCTGCGACTTTTAAGCTACTGTCTTTTTTAAATGAGCTGTCTAAACACCAAATTTGGGTACCATTTTGTCACTGTTCGAAACAACTTGTCATGTTCTTTTCATTCTTTAATAACTCCAAGAGCCTTGAAACTTTGCTTTTCAATGGAAACTAAAACAGAACCATTGACTAGTAATTTCTTCAGAACCTCAGATGTTCTGCAAACAGTCCTTTCCTATGTGTCTCCTGTTACCCTAACAGCAGAGTTATTTTGTTGGGCTGTTTGGGAGTTTTTGTTCTTGTTCTTGTTTTTGTTTTTGTTTTTGTTTTAATCCCTGGCTGGCACTTGACTCAGTTCACTTGTGTGTCTTGCCCCATAACGTAGGAATGCGGGCCGACTCTAGAAAGGAGATCTGGACCTCAGAGATTTCCCATCTGAGAAGAAAATGTCTAGAGTTCATATTTTTTTCAAGCAATCCCCAGACTTTCATTTACAGCTTTCACTTTGTCTTGTCCAAACTTTAGCTTTGAAGCCGTCTCCCTCTGTGGCTTTGCTGTTTTGGTTTTCTCAGAGGCCTCAGGTCCTAAGTGAAATCCCAGGATAAAAGAACCAAGGGGAGGGGTGGGATGGCACTTACTATTTTTCATTATTGGGGGGGTGGGGGTTGTTTTTAGGTTTTGGTTGATTGGTTTAACATTAGCCATTCTCTGCTGCTATTTCCTTGTATAATGTAAGTTTTTAACTGCAATTTTGAAATAATTGAGATGTACTTGAGGCTTTTTCTTTTCTTTTAATGAGAAAAGGCTTTATGAATCTTAGGATGAGTCTCTCTCAGACTTGCCCTAGACTACGTATTCCTTGGGTCATATTGAAAATCAAAAGGGGCATGACAGAGGTCACAGCCACCTGTTCAGCTCGGACCACGTGGGCCTTGGGGGTACGGCATTCCCCAGAAGCGACCGCAGGACTCTGATTCACAGAAGGCCAAGGAGGCACACCTGGAAGCCCCACTAGCAAAGCTACCAGTGAGACTTTTGTGTAGCCAACTCTCCGTGCAGGAATGGGAATGCAGATTCGGTCAGCCATCCACCAGCGGTGGCAAAGGAAAAAGTGGTACAATTATGCAATCCATTTAACTCAGACACGTTACAGCCATTCATCGGATCCTTGATTGGGTAGTCCCGAAATCAGACATGTTCCTATAGAAAGAATTTTAAGTGAGGCTGTCTATGCACCTATCAAGAATAAAGAGAATACAAAGATTGCATCAAACAACGGCAGGGAAAATCCTTAAGCAATTCTAATCCACTTAGGGTTTTCAGTGATATATATATTCAGTGTACACACACACACACCTCCAAAGCAATAGCAGACCAGAACTGAATTCTTTTCTACGCCGTAAAATCACAAGTGTGGAATTGCAGGAATTCTGGGGATGATATTAAGGTGAAATAACCAAAACACAAATAGAAGGCCCCATTTTAACAATTGACATGAAAATAACTTTTAGAAGGAGAAACAATAACTTCATTTTGGAACCATTTCTCATGAAATAAGGGCTTTCCCCATCATTTAAGGAGTCGGATGAATTAGAAGGCGTAGAAAGAGGCAACTGTAGAATTTGATCTTCCAAGCACCCCATGTACCTTTATTGAACTTAATCATAATACTGTCAAATTGCCATGATCTCACTAAAGGATTTCTATTTGCTGTCAGTTAAAAATAAAATCCTGAATACATTTTTATTCTTTCTACTGGATGCATTGTCTGTTTTCTTTGTAAATGCAATACAATAAACAATTTAATAACCTACATGTTATCAGAAGCTTTGTGTTCACTTATTGCCCAGGTTTCAGAGTAGAAGGCATTGGTTCGGTGTGCTTTTTGGTCTTCAGTATGCAGTGAAACTGTGCAGCCTGAACACATGCTATCTTGTGGGGTTTGTAGTGTCTCTTGTCGTTTAAGTTGGGGTTGGGTGGACTAACAGTACATTTTGGGAAATTCTGAGAGAATTGTTACTCCCTACATCTGGCAGCATCTGTCCCAGAATATTTTTGGTGTTTTTCCCCCCTCAGGTTACAATCACTGTATGTACAAAATGGCAAAAATGTGTGAACTCTAAGGCACTGGCATGGTGAACACGTGTACAGAGGTTTCATACACTCGTCTGATTCGCTCCTTGAGGTAAATTCTTAGAGATGCAAAGGATGGGCCAGGGAGTAGGCACATTGTAAGGCTCTTAATAAATGTTGCCTAACTTATGTGGAGGAGAGTTGGACTACTTTGCCATGACCAAGGGTGTTTGAAAGGGCCTGTAGTGACCTTGCTCATTTTGGTCCTGATAGCGAATTTGCCCAAAAAGGGAGTGTCTTGCAGCAATTTTCATGTTGGGTCACTAGTAAAGTCAGAAACTTCTTTTGTGGGTTTTATTGCCCATTTGCCGGGGCGGGAGGTTTGTTTTATTTTGTTTTTGGTGATTTACCCAAGTTACCCAGCTTTCTTTTGGTGTGCTTCCCTATTTGGTGACTTGGCAATGCATTTTTGTCTTTTTCCATCATATTTTCTAGTGTTTGCTTTTCATTTGTATTTGTGACTTTTTTAGTGTTACAGAAAGTCCTTCCCCATCCCTGAACTACATAAACTGTTCTAGTTCATTTGTTTTCGTTATGTCATACTTAAGACATAGTGTATTCATACTATAGTGTTGACCATAATGGAACCTGTTTTAAAAACAACCTAAAAACATTAAATCAGGATTTATCAAACCAGTATATTCACCACACTGACCAATCTAGCTTTGTGGTAAATATATGGACACAGAATTCAGAGGGTTTTGGAAAACTTAAGTGCTGTCCTAGGAGAACTTACCGCTATCCCTAAAGAACCAGCAACCTGGGCTGGAGTTACAGCCCCTTTTACCTTTTCATCTGCCCTGCGTGTCCACATGGAAACCATTTAGTCACTCCGGAAATGGCCAGGTAACAAAGATTTCATTACTGCCCATTCTTTTTTTCTCTTTTAATCCTCACTCAAGGACATTGTTTCATTACTCTCACCGAGAGAGGGAAACAATGATAGGCTGCCTTCTCCAATGCTCCTTTACCTACCAGGGATTGAACCCACAACCTTTCAGTCTAGAACGCTGTTCCAGCCAACTAGGCCCTACCAGCCAGGGCCACTCTTTTATTTTTGAAACCTGTCGAGTTCCATTTTGACCTTACAAGGCAGATGATTTGCTCTTAGGCTACTGTAGCACAGAAAACGTGATTTGTTGATAACTTTTATTTGCTCCCAAAATCAGGTATTTTTAACACCAAAGAAGCTTTATATTTTGCCCACCGATTTGGTGCCTTCGGAGTTACCGAGGCATTGGTAACACAGCTCTTCAGTCTTCAGAACTGTATAAAGAGAACACAGGGACCTTCAGCCTACTGAGGAGGGATTTTTGTCACTACTGGCATCTTGTTTTTAAGAGTTGTGATTAAAAAATGTGTGTGATTAAAACTAAATGTACAATAGGCATTTTTCTTAGTCTTTACACAAATATTGATCCACACTCGCTCATGAAATCAGAAATACCCCAGTGTAAAAGCCAGAAAACTTGAGATGTTACGTGTTTTAAAACTTTCAGTTAAGTAAGTTTACATTAGGGCCTGGTTCCGTTACCCGCCGCAGCATCCTCATAAAGGGAGGCGATCGGCTGGACTGTGTCCTCCCAGGTTCACTTCTGTCACAGCCTTCTCTCATCCATAATTCGGGTCTAACTTTGCCCATTTAACACAGAAGGCACAATTGGCAGAACTGGACTGTGTTACAGAAGGTGCGTCGGCTGCCTACGACTTGAGCCGTGTTCTTAGAAATGATGCCCCTAGGATACTGCATTGGTAACTTTGGATTTGTTCAATATGGAGGGAGGCGCGGTCACTGGGGAGTTAGTGGGCCCTCCTATAAATCCTCTTGAGGTTCGATAACAAAAGTGGAGGGAATGTTGAGGGTTAGGGCCCTTCTTTCATCTTCAGCAACTTGTAAAACAAACATCCATCAGCAGCATGTGAGGATATGAGGATCTAACATTTATTCCAATAAAGCATTATGGTAAGTGCCCATCCTGGCAAAAAATTAGAGTTAATTATGACACAAAAAATAAAGTTATTTGAAAAACAGGACCCCAGTGATCCCACTGGTTACACACTTGTGTAAGAACACTTGTAATCCCTTGCTTTAAATGTGGGCTTCGTCCTAACAGGAAGGTAAACATGACAGGATGTCACTTCTGAGATTGGGACACGCAAGGGCTGTGGCTTCAGCCTGCACCCTGTTGGCTTGCCTCGGAGCCCTGGCTCTGGGGCAGCGAGGTGCTGTGTGAGTACCACTGTGGAGAGGCCCCCAGCACAACCTGTGGGAAACACCCTGCAGACAACCACTGGGCTCAGACACACAAGCAACGCCTTGGCTGCAGCCCTGCAAGAAACTGAAGTAGAGACACTTGGCTGAGACTTGCTGCATCCTAACCCACAGAAACTGAAATGTTTTAAAGCTACTGCGTTCTAGGCAATTTGTTATGCAACAGTTACTATAGGGATGTAAGGTGATGAAAGCATTTGGGGTATCCTTCCAGTTCACATTTCAGGAGTAAATGACTAGTCCTTCTTCTGTGGGCCATATCTGCTCAGGCTTGGTCATTGTTGGTGAGACTTAGGTATAGGAACCTTCCCTAGCCCTCAGCCCAAGACAGGCAAACCAGGAGTGAGGAAGGAAGGTAGCTTGGTTAGAGGAGTGCTGGTTTTATTGAGTTTCTATATACTTTCAAAGATGAGATGTGAGGTGCCCTTTAGGAATTTATTTAAAGGTAAAGCCACTTGAGAGAGCTGAGAATATCAACAAAAATCATTACTACTATTGGACAGGTTGAATTCCGAGTTCCTTTGAACATAAAGCTAAGGGGGTGACTCCTTTGCATTTTATTCCCCAGCACAAAGCAGCTCGCTGTTCCCTGCAATGCAAGCTGCTGGCGGGTGCGCCTGAAGCCCCCAGAAGCTCCTGTGAACCACCGTAGTTGCCATTTCAGTGAGAAATATTTTGACAGTAGAGAGTCTTTTAAAAATGTTTTTATTTCTTGCCTTCTATAAAAAGTAAAAGAAACAAATGAACAAATATAGCTAGAAACTCACTAAGCTATAGATTTGTGAAATCCCGTTCATCAAGCTTGCATAAAGTAGGTGCCTGGCTCTGAAATAATCTTAACAGCACAAGAAAATATGACTAGACTGATGGACAAGGACAAGTGTGGCAACTGTGGGGCGAGAAGGGTGAGTATAAGGGTAACACATCGTAATGGAAAAAATGCAATAAACTCACTGAGCCACTTTAAAAAGAAAGATAAATACAATTATTACACCTCATGCTAAAAGTTCCCATTGGCAACTGGGACAGTGCTGGGAGGCTCTCATTCCTCACCCATCTGAACGGGAGCAGAAACGCCGCACTGACGGCATGTGGTCAGAGGGCATCGGTTAAAATGTCATGCCCTACTGCCCCAGAGTAAGACACCTGCTGCGTGCCATGTCCCTGACTGCTGCTGGGTGGAGCTACAAGATCCATTACAGCTTTGTTCAGCATTTACGCCCTCTCGCCCGTGAGAGAACAGCACCCACATTTTTTCTCTCCTGAGTAAATGACTGAAGACCAGGAAACTCCTGTTCCTCAGGACCGTTCACTGCAGACAGTGAACAAATCCCTGCCCTACCCACCGTCCCCCAGGGAGGGAACAGCCTGAAGAACGAGTCGTCTTGGCATTTGCTACAATGTGGTATTATCCAAACTGAGTTCCCCTCTGGGTGCTGGCAAAGACTCACCATTTAGTGTGCCAAATCTAGTGTTTTACAAGAAATGTTTTCAATTACTATAACAAACTACTTGAACACATGTAACAGATTTCTGAATCTGGTAGCCAGTTCTGACTGGGTCAGTGTGGGCACTACACAGAGGTGTGATTTGGGGTTCCAAAGGGAAAGAAGTCAATTTAGTCTCAAGTTTTTAGACTCTGTTCACCCAATCTTTATTAGACTTTCCAATGGATTCAGGTTCTGGTGGCTTTTCTCTTCCTTACCCACCTCTGAGCAGCAGTAAGAAAAAATGTGAGAAAGGAGAAGCAAAGGAACCCCTAAACCTCAACCTGAAATGATCTACTTTGCTTAGCTGCCTCTCGTTCAGACACCCTGCAGAGCTGGTGGCGGTCTTTGGTGTGCCTTCAAAGGACATGTCCTTGGTGAATTGGGCTGTGGGAGTCTCAGATTTGGAGGGCCCTAAGTTCGGACTCATTCCACCTTCTCCTCTCACAGAGGAGACCTCAAGAGGGAAAAGTGATTTGCAGGTATGAGGGATAGAAAGAGAACTTGGGTCCCCAGTCAGGAGAGAGGGACCTGTGTCTGCATATCTTTGATGGGGGCTGCGGCACTTCGGCTTCACCTGAGAGTTCTCGGTAGGCAGTAGGCGGCCTCATCTCCAGAGAGCGCCAGGCTCCAGGCCTGCGGCGAGGGCTTCAGGACTTGCTCTAGCAGCCAGGGTCAGGGATGCTGGGCAGGAACTAGGTTCATCTCAGAAGAATACTATTCCCTCATTTTCCAGTGTCAGAGAAATAGATGACCTGTGATATATTTTAAAGCAACAAAAGAGTTTAAGATTATAAAATTTGATACTTTTAAAGCCAATAAAAATGAAAAACTTCCCTATGGATGCTCACATTTTGATTCATTTCCACCCAGGCATGCAATCGTCCTCACTAGTGTATGAGAGAGTATTCAATGTCCCTCAAGAAAAAAATTCATGTCCATTATAATGTAAATAAAATATAGAGCAAAAGAGGGGGAACTCAGTAATTCCACTCCAGAATCTATCAGAAAGTTATCTATGGCAGCAATCCAAAATGGCCAATAACCAAGGTCTGGTTTAACAATTAAATGCCACACGAGTGCTGTGGAGTTGGCAGCTTTTAAAAACTTCCATAATGAACATCGGGAAAATAATCTATATTCTATTAGTTTGCTGCTCAAAGTGGGACGCCGGTTCCAGCACCCATCACTGCCAGTCAGAGCCTGCACTTCAACAAGATCCCAGCTCTTCGGGTTCTTATTAAAGTCTGAGAAACATCTTGGGGGGGGTGCGGTACACTGCAATACTGATTTATAATTATCCAAAAAAAGTATATCTATGTGGTCACAGATTGGAAGTTAATTTGCAAAATTTAAAATAGTTTACAGTGAGATACTCCTCCCCACCCACACAAAGTGCCTGGCCTGCAGTATGCAGATCCTTAATCACTGACAGCTCTTAAGGAATTGATACTGTCCTGAGCTTTACTTTTCTTTTTTTTAAGATTTTATTTATTTATATAGAGAGGGGAAGGTAGGGAGAAAAAGAGGGAGAGAAACATTGATCAGTTGCCTCCCGCATGCACCCCAAGAGGGGACCAGGCAGGCAACCCAGGCGTGTGCCCTGACCGGAATTGGACTGGCGACCTTTTGCTTTACGGTACAACCCCCGACAGAGCCATGCCGGCCAGGGCTGTCCTGGGCTTTTCTTTCTTTTTTCAAAGTGCATTCCTTAATTTTCTTGTTAAATCACATTTGAAAACTTAAAAGACAATAAGGATATTCATATGTTGTGCTTCCTTTTCAACCGTACATTAAAATTGCTTAGATCGTGTTTTTCTTTGTGCCTCAGCTATCAGGAAGCACAGAGCTGAATTTAATAACTCAATGCAGTAATTCTATTAGCCTCGCTTTCTGGAATACTTGTTTTCCTCTTACGACTTTTGTTTTCTATTTTATTAGGTTTTCTTCTAGTATATGTCTTACAAATCACTTCAAATTCTTTGTGAAAATCAGGGTCCAAATGACAGTAATGAGTTCTAAAAGTTGTTCTTTTTTGCCTAACTCCACAGAAAAATGAATTTATGAAGCTAACCTGCCCGTTTTAAATTCTTTCTTCTCTCCCTGTTCTTTTTCCACTTCTCAGGACACAAGTAAAACTCAAGCGTTCCTGTTAGCCCCTCAGTGAAGGGCTCAGATGCCAGCTAGCTCCTCCTGTTCCCCAGGTCATCCCCAGACCACCTCGCAGCCCCTCCAGCTCAGTCTCATGAGTCATTCCACCTGACGATTCGGTAAGGAAGCAGAAGCCACAGCCTGTCCAAGGTGGCGCAGACCACCCCCCAGTGGAATTACTCACCGACCCTGCAGCTGCCTCAGACTTCCTCTGCAATGAAAAAGAGAAGGAACAGTGCTGTTTACAACCAAGCCTTGTTTTCGGAGAATCCCCAACAATTCCTTATTCATTCCCAAGAAAGCTTGCACTCTTTGTTCACAACATTTATCAGCTTGTAATTCCATGTAGCTAGATCGTCTCCATTATCAGAACCTAAGGTCCAATTCAGACTTCTTCCCTCGTCACTGCACCCCCAGGGCCAGAAACTGTCTGTGGGCACCTGAGCACAGGAGCTGTTACTGGTTGGGCAGATGGACGATGTAAGAAGTGGAGATACTAGAAAGACAGAGGGGGAGAGAAGTAATGTTGATTAATCCCCTGTAATATGCAAGCATTGTTAGTGTTTTGTGTGCACTCTCTAATATCAGCACAATCTTTTATTTTTCTTGAGATATAATTCACTAGTATAAATTTTACTCCACTTGGTTGTTTTAAGGATATTCACTCGGTTGTGCAAGCATCACTGCTACCTAATTCAAGGACGCCTTCATGCAAGGAGCTCTGTGCCCATTAGCAATCACTCCCAATTCCCCCTCCTCCTCGCCCCAGGCAACTACTACCTTGTGTCTCTATGGATTTGCCCATTCTGAACATTTTTTATGAATGGGATCATGCAATATATGGTCTTTTGTGTCGGGCTTCTTTCACTTACTGTAATTTTTTCAAGATTCATCCACATTGTAGCAATTTTCAGTACTTCATTCCTTTTTATGGCTGAATAATATTCCATTGTATGGATTTATATATATTCTTTATCCACTCATCAGTCAGTGCACATTGGGGTTGTTTCCACATTTTGACTATTGTGCTACTATGAACATTCAACCACAAGTTTTATGTGAAAATGCATTTTCAGTTTCCTTGCATGTATACCTAGGAGTGGAATTCCTGGGTCACATGGAAACTCTACATTTAGCTGTTTGAGGACAGCCTTTCTGTTTGCCACAGCAACTGAAAAATGTTACATTTTCATCACCAGTGTATGAGGGTTCCAAGTCCTCAAATGCTCACTAACACTTCCTTATCTTTTTTATTATAGCCTTCCTGGTGGGTGTGAAATGCTATCGCATTGTGGTTTTGAATTACATTTTCCTAATAACTAATGATGTTGGGTATCACCATGTGCCTTTGGACATTCGTATATCTTCTTTGAAGAAATGCCTGTTCAAATCCTTTGCCCATTTAAAAAATTATGTTATTTGTATTTTTATTTTTGAGTTGTAAGAGTTCTTAATATGTTCTGGATACTAGAATTTTAATTATGATTTGCAAATATTTTCTCCCAATATGTAAGTTGTCTTTTCACTTTCTTTTTTCAAAATATATTTTATTGATTATGCTATTGCTTTCTTGATAGTGTCCTTTGAAGCACAAAAGTTTTCAGTTTTGATTAAATCCAATTTATCTATTTTTCTTTTGGTTGCTTGTGTATTAGTTCTTATATCTTAGAAACCATTGCCTAAGCCAAGGTCATGAAGATTGACATTTATGTTTTCTTCTAAGAGTTTTATAACTTTATATCTTACATTTAGATCTTTGATCCATTTTGAGTTTTATATATGATGTAAGGTAGGTAGTCCAACTTAATTTCTTTTGCATGTAGATATCTGGTGTCCTCACACCATTTATTGAAGACTGTTATTTCCCCCATTTACAGGTGTTGGTATCTTTGTTGAAAATCAGCCCGAGATGTTGAGTTTATTTCTGGACTATTTATTTATTTATTTATTTATTTATTTATTCCATTATCATTTATCCCCACTATGGACTCTCAAATGCATTCCATTGGTCTGCGTGTCTATTCTTTTGCAGGTACCACACCATCTTGATTACTGTAGCTTGGAAGCAAGTTGTGAAATCAAGACATGTCCACCTTCTCACCTTTTCTTCTTCAATATGGTTTTGGCTATTCTGGATCTCTTGTATCTCCATATGAATTTTAGGATCAGCTCGCCAATTTCTGCAAAAAGCCAGCTGGGATGTGATAGTGATTGCACAGAATCTGTAGATTGGTTTGAGGAATATTGCCATCTTAACAATATGAAGTCTTCTGATCCATGGACATGAATGTTTTCATTTATTTAAGCCTTTAATTTTTGTCAACAATGTTTTACAATTTTCACATATAGATTTTGCGCTTCTTTGTTACATTTTTTCCTATTTTATTCTTTTTTATGCTATTGTAAATGAAATTGTTTTATTCTTTTTTTTTAGATTTTATTTATATTTTAGAGAGAGGGGAAGGGAAGGAGAGGGAGGGAGGGAGGGGGACAAACGTGTGAGAGAAACATCAATTGGCTGCCTCTCGCACGCCCCCAGCTGGGGGCCTGGCCCACAACCTAGGCATTTGCCCTGACCAGGAATCCAAAAGGTGACCCTTCGGTTTGCAGGCTGGCACTCAACCCACTGAGCCACATCAGCCAGAATAAAACTGTTTTATTTCATTTCAGATTGCTCATTGTTAGTGTATACAAATCCAATAGACTTTTAACATATTTTGAATTTATTATTTTTTTAGCCTTACCCAAGGACACTTTTTAATTGCTTTTAGAGAGAGGAAGGGAGAGAGAAACGTCAATGCAAGAGAGAAGCATCGATCGGTTGCCCCTGCACGTGCCCAAAGTGGGGATTGTACACACCCGGACCAAAGATGGAACCCACAACCCAAGTGTGCACCCTGACTGGGAATGGAACCCACAGTCTTCCCGCGACCGGACGACATTCCAGCCGAGCCACACCAGCCGGGGCACAAATCCAACACATTTTTGTATGTCGCTCTTAAATCCTGCAACCTTGCCAAAATTGCATATTAACTTCAATAGTTTTTTTTTCATGGATTATTTAGGATTTTCTGTATATGAAATCATGTTATCTATTAAAGGGTATTTTTACTTCTTCCTCTCCAAATGCAGCTTCTTTTGTTTCTTTTTCTTGACTAATTGCCCTGGTTGTAAGCTCCAGTACAATCTCAATAGGAATGACAGAAGCAGATGTTCTCATCCTGTTCGGGAGCACAGTCTTTTGAAGTAGGTTACTTAACTCCATGGAAACGAGGCTCCGATCAGGGGACTGAGAGTCAGAGACGTTAAGTAAGCTCTGCGAAGTCGCACAGCTAGTTAACAAGGGGCCACAATTTAAACCCAGCTCTGACTCCAAAGCCCGTGCTCATTTTCCATTGCTTCCTTAACCCCTGAAGAGTAGATTAACAAGCACACACTCGTGCAAGGTTCATGTCTGCCTTCATTGTCTCATTTACACCACACAATACTGAGCCAGCAGAGCTGCGGTTAGTGCCCCCATCTCACTGGAAAGAACACTGAGGAAAAGCAACTCCAAAGAACTAGGATTCATACAATAGTTAAGATTTGGAAGCAGCCCAAGTGCCCATCAGTAGATGAGCGGAAAAGAAAGCTGTGGCACATTTACACAACGGGATACTACTCGACCATTAAAAAAATAGGAAATCTTACCCTTTGCCGTGGAATGGATGGACCTGGGGAACATTACACTAAGTGAAATAAGCCAGTCAGAGAAAGACAAATACCATATGATTTCACTCATATATGGAATCTAATGAACAAAATAAACTAACAAGCAAAATAGAAACAGACTCAGAGAACAGATTGACAGCTGTCAGAGGGAGGGTTGGGGGCTGGGGGAAAAAAGGTAAAGAGATTAAGAAAAAAAACCCTTCAAGACACAGACAACAGCAGGGTAATAACCAGAGGGGAGGGGTGAGGGAGGCAGAAGAGGGTAAAGGGGGACAAACGGTGACGGAAGGAGACTTGACTCAGGGTGGGGAACACACAACACAACATACAGATGATGTGTTACAGAATTTACACCTGAAACCTATATAATTGTATTAACCAATGTCACCCTAATAAATTCAATTATAAACAAACAAACAAATAGAATTGGGATTCAAGCTCTGCTTTCCTGACCCAACTTTGTGCTTTGATAGAAGCAATAACTACTTCATTGACTAGTTAGATGTGTTCAGGAAGGTTATGTGGGTGTTTTCTAACAGGTAGTAAAAAGAATAAATTGAATTCTGTATGATAGTGAGAGGATTAAAGGATACAGAGGGGGAAAACTGAAAAGATCGAAGGCAGCATGCATGGGGTATGGAAGGAGGGGTAAGAAGGGAAAGGAACATGAATTGACATTTTTTTAAATTTATTTTTATTTTTTTAAAGATTTTATTTGTTTATTTTTAGAGAGGGAAGGGAGAGGGAGAAAGAGAGAGAGAAACATCAATGTGCGGTTGCTGGGGGACATGGCCTGCAACCCAGGCATGTGCCCTGACTGGGAATCGAACCTGCGATGCCTATGAATTGACATTTTGATTAGTGAAGAAAGTGTCAAAGGAAGAAAGCCATCTCTTTATAAGAAAGCACTTTAAAGAGAAATATGAATAGAATGTTTTCTAGCTAAACGAATCCCCTCTGAGAAAAAAAGAATACAATGGAGTAACATATAAACGCTCCACACATGTGTCCAGGTGGATTTAAGGGTGGCCCTCGAGGCCGAGAGCCAGGCAGCCCCTTGCAGAGCGCCTGGGAGAGCCCCCTTGACGCAGAAAGTGGTGCAGGTTGCTGGGGTCCCCACCTCCATCCTTTCCTCACAGGGTTGCTGTGAGGGCTAAATAAAAATGTCCTCTAAGAACAAACCTTACATCACTCCTGCACATACAGGGGCTCCACAAATACTAGTTCCATTTCCCTTCCCTTTATGGGGTCAGCAAGGAACCCAGGCCCCTTAGGAATCTGCTCCAATAGAACTGTACCTCTCTCCTCTGTCTGCCTTGGCCCAGCTCATTCTGGTAATTTGGTTTCCATCTTTAAGCACATAACTTATGTTTGTGAATCGCTCTTCTCCCACCTCCAGAGAAGGGTGAGACATTCCCGGCTACTTCCCTGTGGAGAAGTGGGCCCTGGGCTGAACCGGAGAAGACCTGAGTGCCGTGCTCCTCCTTGTTCCCGCCTTCTGGGAACCTCCCTTGAAGGCTTCGGGTGCTTCCCTGGGAAGCCTTTGGTCACGGGGGAAAAAGGAGTTTGGCTGTGTCTTCTTGTTCAGGTTCAAGGGTGATATGAAGACAGCTATGAGGAATGGAGACTGGAGAGGTCTCTGGGGTGTGACAGGCCCCTCATAGTGGCCACCTGCATTTCGGGATTCACAGGGTGTGAGACAGGCCCTGCCCTGTGACAAGGTGATAAAATGCGTGCACTGAAAGGTTAGCGCCTCAAGCTAGAGGAAGAGCCTGTGAGAGACAGGAGCCCTGGAGGAAGGGAGGCCATTGGAAGCGGTCAGAGGAGGCTTCCCATAGGGTCCACCAGTGCGTCCAGGGCCGGCTGCAACGGATTTTTATGCTTGAGGGGTAGGATTTGGAAGAGAGGAAACTGAAACAGGATGGGCACATGGAGAACCCTGAGGCTACCCTCACCCAAGGGAGTACAGGAGCTGTCCCTTCTGTACCCTAACTTGCCTTTCTCCTTCCCCCACAAGTCATCCCTTCTGCTCACCTGTCATCCACTTAGCAAACACCCAGGGTTACTTCAAGAGCCAGCCTCTGGGCTGCTTTCTAGGGGAGGCCACACCTGGCTCCCCAGGTGGATCAGGACTCTCCCCACACACCCCGAGAGCACAGTGAGTAGGAGAACACCCTTTCACCTGGAGCAGCCTCTGCCCCACAGGCCTGTCACCTGCCATATTGCAACCCTCCACTGGACTGGTCTTTGAGACAAGAGCTGTGTCCGATTGCACTTGGTGTCCCCACCTCTTGGCCAGAGGCCAAGTCTCCGTGACTGGTTGAGAGGAAGCCCCACTTCCCCCGGAGGTGGGCAGGTTACCTTGTCCATCCGCCTTGTAGTCATCAGGGAGCAGCTTGTCCTGCCGGTAGCCCAGCACAAAGGCCAGGAAGGAGAGGATGAGGGCATCTCCGATGCTCAGGATGGCCAGCATGAAGGCCCAGCGGATGGTGCAGTGGCCCAGCGTGTACTTGCCCGTCTGCTCCCCACACATGCGCCGCACCTCACTCGAGTCCCAACCATCTGGGTAGACCAGGCAGCCAATCATCAGGCCTGTGGCTGAGGGGGTGGGGACAGATGTGTCGGTCCAGGTGTGCTTGGTCTGCCACCTCCCATCTCACATTACTGTCATCTTCTCACCTCCCTTCTCCTTGTGCTAACAGCATTGAGAGGCACAAGGGGCAGCTCCCACCATCTTTCTTGTAGAACACAGGGGAGAAAACAAAGGCTCCAAGAGCTAAAGCAGCTTCCCTGGAAGCCAGTGGACAGAGAGAGAGAACAGAGAGCCAGGCCCCGCAGCCCGGGGCGGGTTCTGCCCCAGCGACAAGGGTCCGACCAGGCCCTCAGCCACGCCCAACATTTCGGACTTGAGGAGGTGCCACCTACCCTTGCTTTGAAGCCCCCAAAATCTGGTCCCAGCCCAGAGAACCCATCACTCCTAAGACATATGTACTTTTTTTCATATTTCAACATCTCTAAAACAAGTGTTAATGAGAAGCTTCAGGCCATAGTTTAATTACAAGTATTGGGTTGACCAAAAAGTCCCTATGGCTTTTTTCCATAAAATTAAAGACACATTTTTCATTTTCACTGATAACTTTATTGATTTGGATATTTTGAGTGTGTTGACTATCTCCAGTGTAGTATGATTTTGATTGTTCTCAATTAATGTCTCAACAATTTGATCTCTATCAGTTTCCACTGGTCTACCTGACTGTGGAGTATGTCCAGTGAGAAATCTCCAGCACGAAACTTTGCAAACCACTTTTGACATATCCAATCAGTCACAGCACCTTCTGCGGACACTGTACAAATCTTTTTTTGTGTTTCAGTTGTGTTTTTACCTTTCTTCAAATAATAAAGCATAACATGCTGAAAATGTGTGTTTTCTTCCATCATCAATATTAAAATGGCTACATAAAATTCACCAATTTTGATGTTTTTTTAAGTGCATGCTGCTCTGACAGCTGTCACAATACAATCTAACAAAACTGTTTCAAATAAAGTTAAAGACAACTAAGCATCACTAGAGCCATCATATGGAAAAAAACTAAACAAACTTTTTGGCCAATCCAACATTTTCCTTTTTACAGCACATGGAGTACCAGTGTGCCCTCCTGCAACCCAGGTAACTTAAGAGTCAGTGAGCACAGGACGTATTCCAGCCCCGTCTCTAACTGCTTCCTTCCGGAACCTTCCATTCAAGCCATTGTGTCTCCTCACTCTTACCTGGGACAGCACAGTACAGTTGCCCACGCTTTCCTGAATCTGAGAATCCCCTGGAAAGTGCGTTTAAACGCGAAGGTGCGTTTAAAAGTGCTGATTCCCGAATCAAGGGTGGGATCAGGAACCACTTTTTTTTTATCCTCACCAAGGACACGCCCACTGATTTTAGAGACAGGGGAAGGGACGGGGAGAAACATCAATGGATTGCCTCTCACATGTGCCCGGACTAGGGACCGAACCCACAACCCAGGCATGGGCCCTGACCAGGAATCAAAACCACAACCCTCCAGTTTACGGGATGATGCTCCAAGTAACCGAGCCACGCCGGCCAGGGCAGGAGCCGCGGTTTCAAAAGCACTGCTCCAGGAGGTTGTCTCAGCAGGAACAGCCAGGAAACCTCACTTCAAGCCCTGCTTTTTGCTAACTACCTATGTGACTTGGAACAAGCTACGTACACCTTTTTTTTTTTTTTTTGCCTGTTTCCTCATTTGTAAAATAGGGATAATGACAGTACACATCTGTTTAGACTGCACTGAGGGTCAGATGAATTAATATTGGAAAAGTGCTCAGATCGGTGCCTGGCACACGCCTGGCACTCGTGAATGTCACTCCTATGGTGCTGCCCTGCGTTCATTGACTCAGTATTCACAGCCACAAAGTCCATTCCCCCCTTCCCCACTGCTCCTGTGCCTCGTCACCGAACCACCACCCCACCCTCACTGCACAGACAGGTGATGTAATCCTGGGGTGTGACCTCAGTGACCCTGAGCACAGCGACCATGCGGCCAGGGGCGCCTTCTTTCCCACCTGGGCCCTGCTTCACAGGCAGGAGGGTCTTCAGTCTCAAGGCTGTGCCTACCCAGGAGCCCCTCGGAGCAGCACCTCGCAGGACCCAGAGTTACCTAATGGGGGCTCCGCTGGCTCCTGTGAGGAGGGTCAGCAGAGCAAACAAGTGCGCAGGGAAGTATGAAGATCAGGGTCCCGCCTTCCCCCCAAGTCCATCAACCCTCCTTTGATTGTTTTACAGGAGGAGCTCATTTATATTGTTCTTTTATAGATCACAAAGTACTTCATGTAGCATTTTGCTCTTGACCCTGACAATAGTCCTGTGAAGTAGGCCACACATGAATGTCCCGTTCTACCGACTAGAAACTGAGGTCTCAGAGAAACCGGCCCAGTCCTCCTGCTACGGCAGATCCAAGACCTGAACTCGGGGCTCCTTTCTTGACTTCAGAGTCAATTCCCTCTACTCCCAGACCGTGATGTCTCTCCAAAGAACTGAATGTGTTTAGTGGTGATGCTTCAGACTTAGTGACAAGCTCAGAAGTGTTTCAGGAAGATACTTAGGTAAAACCTGTAGGCTTCCCCTCTTGGTACGAGACCAGCCTTTGGTGCCCTGCATGGCCCTGGATTAACTGGGGTGGCAGGGGGTGGGAGGGAGACACACAGACACACACACATGCGCACTCGCGCTCATACACAGGTGAATGTGGACAGGAGCCGCCCTTCTGGACTTTTCTCCCCAGCGCTTCTCCCCTTGGCTCCTTTCCCTTCCACACTGTCTCCCTATGGCAGCTCTGGGAAAGAGCCCAGGGCCTTGGACTTGGAAACAAGTTGTCAGTGCGGGCACCACAGCCCTCTGTAAGCACTCCACCCTTCTACCTTTGGTCCTAGGCACTTCGGGGTCAGCCCCATTTGTGGTGTCTTGGGGCTCTAAGTAGAGGCCACCATGGTATAAGGTATTAGGCAAGTTTACTTACCCTTCCTGACTTCCATACTCTCCTCTGTAAAATAGGGATAATAATACCTGACTCAAAGCAGGGTTATGAGCATTCAGTGTGATTATGGAAAGTTTACTACAGTATCTGGTACATGGTCAGTGGTCAACTAATGTTAGCCGTTGCTCTTGTTATTGGCATCGAATCAGATGGACACAACCTGGGTGGGTGCGGATGTCATCGGGGCTGTCCACACTATTCCAGGTGCACAGGAGGATTCCACTTCCTTGACCCCCTCGAAGTTAGGCAAGGCCATCTGACTTCCTTTGGCCAATAAAACGTGTGTATTTCTAGGCTGGAACATCTGACAGGTGGGGAAGACCTTCTAGAGCTCCCTGTCCCTCTGCAGTGACAGATGATGCTCTGTGAGCCTGGGTTTCAGTAGAGAACAGTGAGGGCAGAGCCCCCAACTGATCCTCAGGGAGTGTGTACCATGAGGGGGACATAACCCTTCATTTTAAGCCCCTGAGATCTGAGAGTTGTCTGGTACTGTGGTATCGCTACAGCCGTCCTGACTGATAAGGTCGGTTTTTGTGATTGTTACATTTCCTGAGCTCCTGCCCTGTGTCAGGCACTGCGCAAAGTGTTTTGCATGCATTACATCATCCCAGCCTCGCAAGAACCCTGTGAAAGGAGGTGCTGTTGCTACATTATACAGATGAGGTCGCCAAGACTCCTGAGAGACAAGCACCTCGCCCTGTGAGTGTTTGTAGGAGCTGGGACCACCCTCGGCCTGCCCCTGGCATCCAGAAGCTCATCTGGTATTGTTAAGGCATGGCCCGCACGGGTCCGGTCATCAGTCCTCTTTCCCTTCTCCTGCTCCCTTTCTTGGTCCCAGGCTTCAGCAAGGTTGAGCTAACTGGTTAAGGCCTCTTCAGACAGATGCATCTCCCAGCTGCTGGCTGTGGGCCACACGGCCTCCTGCTCCCTCCCTTGGCTCATCTTCCCTTCCCCAGCGCGGAACAGTGGAACATGACACCACCTTCACTCTCCCCCAACGTAAATGTTTCATGTGATGGTCCCTGGCCGCCCCTGCTAACAGTGTCTCCAGTTCCATGACCCAGAGTCTGGCTCAGATGGCCAGGTGACCCCTCCCCCACCCAGGCCCTCCCAGCACTGCCTGTTTGGCAAATGTCACCTGTTGGGAGAGGTTGGGGGAGGGGCAGTGCAGAGAAGGAGAGGGATGGTTGTGTTCCCAGCATTCCACAGCTCCAATGTGCAGGGCCAGCTGGCAGCTCGCCAGGGTCCGTTCTACCCCACTTCACAGAACTGCTAAATCTTCATTCCCCTTCTTCCTCCCACTGCCCACTGAGGCTCGTTTCATCCCTACCCCAGCCTTTCCCTCATCGTACAGACAGACTGCAGAGGAGAGGGTTAAGGGGATGCGGGCAGCTCTGAAGGCTGGTGAAAGGCCTGGGTACAAGATTGGAAATCAAAGGTTCTGCCCCTCACTACCTGTGTGCTCAAAGACAAATTAACCCTTAAAAGCCTTATGTGTAAAATAGAAGGAACGCCCACTTCACTGCTTCATGATGAGGCTGCTGACACGTCCAGGTGACATGTGCAAAGGCACTCTGCAAATCATCACACTACATCAGTGTGCGGCGACTCCGCCTCCGTTCTCCTAGGTGCTTGGTTGCCAGCTGATCTGCTATAGCTTGGCCAAGTCTTACCAGCTCTCTCAGCCCCAAATTCCTTATCTATAGTTGGGGGGGCAGGGGACTGTAGCTCTCTGAGGTCCCCTCCAACTCAGACATGGATCTCAATATTATATGTTAATTGTCTGGGATTCTGATCCATGTTTCATTCCGCCTGTTCAGGATAACACTGCTTTTCCTTCTAGTCAACCGCGGTGAAGCAGTTCCACTCTTGTCTGCAGTCCCCAGCACTGCCTCGGATATCTCCCCGGTAAGGACAGGCTGTGCACAGTCCTTGGGGTGGGGAAGGACCAAGGGCTGCATGACAAAGTCTTAGGCCATCCCTTCCTGGGCTTTTGAGAGCAGGACCAGCTGGCCCACTGAGGCCTGCCTGGGCCAGAAGCAGGAAAAGAGGGCTGCGGAGGTCTTTCCTCTGAGTACCACAAGTAACCACCTCCCCACTTGGTTTTAAAGACCCTAGATAGTACCCACCTCCACATCACAAAATGCCTCCCCCCAATGGCCTCAAGTATAGAACCCTATAATTAAGGGACAAAGACTTTCCTACCACAATGAAAGAGGGAACTTAAATGCAAGTTCCTGTGGGAGAGGTCACATGCAGCAGAACTTCCTAAATCAGTAACTGACCTTACAGTCTTCCTTGAGAGCAGTTGGTGGGAGGGGGGTAGGGCAGGACCCTGGGGATCCTTAAAGGAGAAAGAACAAATGTACAGAAGTGGGTGATGTGACATCTAGAACATGCTTGACTGGCATCACTATTTTGCCACGTGGTTAGGTTGCATTCCCACATAGCTGACAATGGAAGGTTTCTTTTTCCTTCCTCCCAGAGTGGCAACAGCCTCTGGTGTAATAACCTGGGAGTCAAGACACCTGACTTTTTCAACCAATTAGCTGAGTGCTCCTGGGAAAGCCACTTGCCCTCCCTGGTCCTCAGTTCCTCAACTGCAAGATAAAGCAGTTGAACAACTTGGTAAGGTCCTTCCCATCCCAGCCATTCTAAGAGTCTCTACTCCTCAGAAGCTTCAGCAGAGCACTGAGTAGAGCCGGGCTAAAGGAGGACAGCTGAGTAGGAGACCCAGAGCTTCCACAGAGGACCGGATGGTGCAGGTGCACCTGTGGCCTGGGGTGGGTCCCCACCTGCCCACCCACCATCCCTGCTCACCAGCAGCCAGCTGCATCCATGCGCAGATCTTGTAGACTGTGGCGGTGTTACAGACGAAGAACAGGCTGAAGCAGATGATGGAGCCAATGATGAGGAACATGCCCAAGGCCACAAAGAACATGGCAGTCTTGAAGGCTCTAGAGGGAATGGAGGAGAAGTCCAGAGGGCCACCCTTGCAGATGAGCTCAGAGGAGAGCACGTTGCCCACACAGTAGGAGAAAAGGCCGAAGTAGCCTGCTTGGGGTGTGTTGACGCTGTCCCCGATCCAGTAGGGCTGGATGAACAGGGCCATGACCAGCACGGAGAAGCAGATGGTGAGCGTGCCCCACATCACGCCGACCGCCCTGGCGTTCCGCACATAGTTGGTGTGGTAGATCTTGGCGGCCTCCTGGGCAGGCAGCAACTTCACCATGGTGAGGGCACGGGTGCCTGGGCTGGGGCCTGCGGGCTGGAAGTCGGTGTCTGTGCAGATCGGGGCCCAGAAGCAGGTCACCCTCAGCGGGGTTTGGAGAGGAGCCTAAGGTCTGGGCACAAGATGAGGATCCCTCCAAGGTAGAGGAAAAAGAATAAATAAATAGGACAAGGAGGACGATCTTGACTTCTTCAGGGAAGCTTGCCCAGGTGCCTGTATCCGCTTTAGACGGCCTGTCTCCGATCTCCTGTCTCCTCTCAAGCCCTTGGGGGTTTCGGGCCTGCAGGCACCGCCCCCATTTCGAGCTCAGGGCCCCGGAAAGCTCCGCCCCCTTGGGCCGGCCCCTCCTCCCTCCCTCCGCGGCCTGCGCTGCTTCAGCACCGCGGCCAGCGCCCCACGCCACCCCTGACCCCCGGAGGAGGGGCGGGCGGGGCCGCCACCGGGTGCAGGGCGGGGCCGACGCCGGAGGGAACCGAGGCCCCTCTACACTCTCCCGAGCGAATACACGAGTTGGGAGGGTGGGACTGCGGCTGTCACGTTCCTCCCGCTAATTCGTGCCGCAAAACTGCTTCCTGAGCGTTGTCCTCATCCTATCCTCCCCGGACTCCGCCCCGGATTGCTCCCTGGTCGTCCTCCCAGAACCTCTAATCCCCCCAGAGGCCAGCAAAGCCTCTTCTGATTTTATCTTCAGGTCACTGGTTTCTAGTTCCTATCTTTCAATAAACACTTACTAAGAGTCTACTGTGTGCTAGACCCTACGTTGGAGGATATCTTCCTTAAGCAAGAATAACAGAGATAAAAAGGTTAAGGCCCCCCACCCTCAAATACAGTGAGAAATTTACATGTAAGTAAATATGGATGGTATTTAAATCTATATTATTATAAATACATTTTTATAATAATTTATAAATACATTACTATATTATTTTATAATTATTTATAAATGCATTATATATATATATTTGCAATGCAGGTTGGTAACAAAAGCAACTACAACATACATGTTCCTAATGAGATTTCTCAGATCTTAATATATGCTTTCTGTTTGATACAATGTCTTTCTCTTCTTGTTTATGTTTTTGTTGCATATTTCTTCCCCTTCTTTTTCAAAACATACATCTTTCTCCCGATTTTATAGGCAAGTAGATGGTTAGTGTACAGAACTAGGAAAATTCATGAAAGTTACAAAAAGTAAAAATCACTCAAAACCCCAACGTGAGGAGCAAAGGAGAAAAAAGATGGTTTTTTAAATAAGAAAAATTATTTATTCCTTCTCCCTTCACACACCCTATTGTTCAGAAAACCGTCTTACGTGCACATCTGAAGTAATGCAGTCACGCACGCCCGTTTAGAGGCAGAGCACCGCAGGTGAAGCTGACCAGCTGTCCAGACTTCTCAGCTTATGGGATCTTGCTTCCTGATTTTACACTAATTTCTGAAAGTCAGAATTGCTATCTCCAAAAAGTGCTAGGAGAGTTGTAAAACAATAATCACTCTATTCAGTATTATAGTTGTAGAAATGGAGCATATTTTCTTTAAGAAATTAAAGCTGAGGAGAACATGCCACTGAGCATCACTGGGGTGCCGGTGCAGGGTGCAGGTCAGCAGGGAAAAGTGCTGTAATAAGCTTGTCTCTCTGATACCAAGAAGACACTTTAGTCCAAGCTTTCATACGTGTCCCATGTTGTCTACTAGATGCTTCTTTCCTGCTGCTTTCGTCCTTTTCCATATTTCATATCAGAGGATTGGCACAGCCTTTAAAACGACATTAACAGGAACAAATCCCGCATCCACAGATTTCTTTGCAAAAGGTACTCTAACCCATCAGAGAGCCTGGCAGTTTCATTCTCATGAATACTCCAGCCATGGGAAAACTCAATGGGACACAGACAAATCCACGGACTAGAATAAGAAATTCACTGAGTTTTGGAATGTTTGGAGCACTGGATTGGCCTAAGATTATGAAACCTAAGCCTCCCATTGTAGACAGGAAGCTGGATGCAATTCCTTCCATTCGTTATATATTGTCCATTACTCGGTAGGCCAAGAGAGCTACTGGTCTCTGATGCCCATGTTCATCAGTCACAGAGCCAACATTTGAGGGTTCAACAATAACGTTATAAATTATTCCTCCAGTGATGAGGAAGTAAGATACCGCCACCAGAGCACGCATGGTCATGGCTGAGGGCGTGTTCACCCAGGGCCGCTTCTTCAGGTTCGGGTTGGGGCATTTCAGCACTAAGAGTAGGACTCGTACAAAGTCTCCATGTTGGTGGTGGCAAGGGCAGTTCTTGATCTCAAGCCACAAACGATCTTTAAAAGATAGACTTTGGCCCTGGCTGGTGTGGCTCAGTGGATTGAGTGCTAGCCTGTGAACCAAAGGGTTGCCAGTTTGATTCCCAGTCAGAGCACATGCCTGGGTGGCAGGCCAGGTCCTCAGGGGGTGGGGGTTAGAGGCAGCCACACATTGATGTTTCTCTCCTCTCTTTCTCCCTCCCTTCCCCTCTCTCTAAAAATAAATAAATAAACATCTTTAAAAAATAAAAAGATAGACTTTGGCTTTAGAAAGATCAGATTTGATTCAGCTCTTATTAGCTAACTGACCATCCATGGATGTAGCTTCTTGAGCCTCAGTTTCTCCATATATAAAATGGGGATGATAATATTTTCTATCACATAAGGACAGGTAAAATATTATGTGTAAACTCTTTAGCCCTGACCTCACATATGAAAGTGCTGAAAAATGTTATTATTATTATTACATTATTATTATTATTACCTCTGTTAACATTTTGATGTATTTCCCTCCCTCTGCACATATTGCTTTACACAGTTGGATGATAATGTATATACAGTTTAGTACCCAATTTTCCCACTTAGCATTGCACCATTAACATTTTCTTATATTACTCTTTTTTTTTCAAAAACATTTTAATGGTTGTATAGTAATTGTTTAATCATTTCCCTTTGGGGGGTTGTTTTGGCAGTTTCTGGTTTTTCACCATTAAAGCAAACCCTGCTACCCTGGCCAGTGTGGCTCAGTTGGCTGGAGGGTTGTCCTACAGAGCAAAGGATTGCGGGTTCTGTTCCCAGTCAGGGCACATACATGCCCGGGTTGCGTGTTCCATCCCCGGTTGGAGCTCATGCTAGAGGCAACCGATCAATGTTTCTCTCTCACATCAGTGTTTCTCTCCCTCTCTCTCTCCCTCCCTCCCTCTCTCTCTAAAATCAATAAGCATGTCCTCAGGTGAGGATTAAAGAGGAAAAAAAAGAACACTGCTTTGAACATATTTATGCTGTTACCTATGTCTCCTCTTTCTCTTAAATCTCTGGTTTTGTGGCCGGTCTTCACCATCAGACTGGAAGTTCATCAAGCGCATAGCCAGTGTCTCTACCATCAGACTGGGAGCTTCCCCAGAGTAGGGGCTATTCCCCACTTAGAAAAGGCCTCAGAGTGCAGGCAAGCTCTTTGTGGCTGGTGGACACCCTCAGTTTGTCCTGCCCAGCATTGCTCTCTGGCCTCTGACAGTAGCCTCTCCTGCTTCCGGAGGTTTGGGCAGGCAGCCGATCACAGGGCATGAAGACACTAGACAGGGCTGGGGAATCTGAATTAGTGGTGAACTGACATAAGGAAAAAAGTTGTTGCATAGCCAAGCCATGGCAGCATCCTCAAGAAACAATCCATGGGCTCCTGCTACTGGGAGTTTGTTTCAGGCCTAAAATAGGTCGCCCTGTTCCTTTTTCAGCTCTGTGACCCACCCAGTGTCTTCCATTCCCTTCCCTTTTGCTGTCATTAGCCAGAGTAGGTTTTGACCAAAGGATTGTGCCAGATCCAAATATTGGCACCAGAAACGGCGGTTCAGGCCCAGACTTCAGGCCAAAAGCTCTGAGATTCCCGTTCAGGTTCAGCATTGGGAAAACAGCAGCCCATGGTACACAGAGGGGAAAAGCTTATCAAGTTGTGAGCTGCTGCAAACACCAGGGATCACGCACCCTCTGAGGTTCACTGTGTGGACTTGGCCATGGACTGACTTATGGGGAATGAAGAAACCAGGAACACAGAATAGGGTGGCTGCTTATAATGGCATTGAATAATGTCCAGCAAGACAAGCTTTAATGTTTAGATTATTGATTCAGGGAGTTAAATGAACTTCAAGACCTTTATGTGCTTCGGCTCAGAGAATCTGTTAAGACTGGTTGCTGCACGGTGTAAGGCCATTAAAATATTATAAGACTTAGGGAGTGTGAGAGTATGAGCAGCAAGGCCTCCAACCCATCCCATGTTCCTGAATGGTTAGACCGAGTCACCTGAGGAACTGGTGGATTCCTTACCTGGCCCCCTGACCCCTGACCAGGGAGAGATAAGCCAAAGCCCCTAGTGCCCCTCTCACTCTCCAAATAATAAATCAAAAACAGCATTATGTTCCCCGGGGAGTTGTAGAAATTAGTCACTATGAGTGACTCAAAAGAGGCAGGAGTGGTGACTTCTATTTCTAGCAGACATTTGTCACATTGGTTGTTTTTGGTTTTGGTTGATCGGCATCCTAACCTCCTTCTTATGTGGGGGTGATGCCCTGCTGTGTGAGTCCTGGGGGACGGGTGGGCCTCTTCTCTCCCTGAGGAAGCCCCTTACTCTGCCCGCTCTGGACAGTTCTGATGGCATGCTGGCACTAGTTAGCAGTGGACCTCTGTGGCATGACTCCACCGCCCTCAGATGGCCCCGAGGACAGCGGGGAAGGGAAATCTGCATGGATGGTAGAACTTCAAGCTCTCTAACTACCCACCCCCAAAGATCCACATCCCATCCCGCAGAACCTGTAAAGTTTGCGATACTTGGAAAAGGGTCCTCTGCAGACACAACAAAGATTTTGAGATAAGGAGATCCTACCAGATTATCTGGCTGGGTCCTAACCAAGGACAAGTGTCCTTCTAATAGGTACACAGAGGAGAAAACAGACAAAGAAAAGGTGATGTGATCATGGAGGCAGAGACTGAAATGGTGTGGCCACAGCCAAGGAAGCTGGTGACTGGCGAAAGTTAAAGGAAGCAGGGGATGATCCTACCCAGGATCTCTGCAGGGAGCATAGCTCCAGAATTGTAAGAGAACAAATTTCTGTTGATTCAAGCCACCAATCTGTGCTAATTTGTGGTAGCCTCAGAAAATACACCACCTCTCACGTAAGGAGAGAGAGCCTGAGGTGGATGAACACCACTTTGGACAGAGCAAGTAGAGTGAGTTAAGTAAGAGTTTAAGGAAACGGTATGTGAATGGAGCTCTTGCAATGGGGGGCAAAACCAGAAAGTATTTGGGCCCTTTGAGAACTTTCTTGAGAGACCTGGCACTGCAGAAGCTTTAATATCACGGGCAGGACCAATCACTCCACAAGGGCCAGCCTGCTTCCTCAGCGTGCCCACCCCAGCCCCACCTGCGCTGCCCTCAAGACTCATAATGAAGACATCGGTCTTGAGGCAAATGGAGACGGTAAATAAATGGATCTTCCGTCAGGACCAACACAGCCAGCCACTACTGTCTCCCAAGAATCTCAACAAACTTTGAGTCCCCTAGTGTGACTTCTATAACCGTCAAAAGTCAGTAAGAAAACAAACAACCTAGTTAAAGATTGTCTGGCAAAAGATTTGAATAACCATTTCATCAGAGAGGATATACAGATGGCAATTAAACACATGAGAAAATGCTCAACATCCTTAGTCAGCAGGGCAGTGCAAATCAAACTGCAACGACATAGAACTACACACCTATTAGAAAGGCTAAATTAAAGAAACAGAAACAAAAAACTGGACAATGCCAAGTACTGGTGAGGATGCAGAGCCGCTGGAAGCTTTACATCACTGATGGGAGCACACGCTGGGTCGGTCGCTTTGGAAAGCAGTGGGCCATCTGGAAGTTGAAGCAAACATTTGCCACGAGTCTCAGCCATCTCACTCATGGGTGTTTGTCCCAGAGAAATAAAACTTTTATTCACGCAAAAACCTGGCCACGAATATTTGTGGCATCTTTATTCATCACTGCCCAAACTTTTCAGAAATAACCCAGATATCCTTCATCAGGGAAATGGATAGACACCCTGTGGCTCCATCCGTACAACGTCTTAGCAACATAAAGTAACAAACCTCTGAAACCTGCCCCTCGTGTGCAGACCTCAGCTGCAGTATGCTGAGTAAAAGCAGCCAGGCCCGCCCTGGCCGGTGTGGCCCAGCTGGGTGGAGCATCGTCCTGTAACCGAAAGGTTGCAGTTTGATTCTTGTCAGGGCACGTGCCTGGGTTGTGGGTTCGATCTAGTCCCAGTGTGTATGATTCCCTGTCTGAGTGCATACAAGAAGCAACCAATCGATGTTTCTCCCTTTCCCTCTCTCTCTCTAAAAGCAATAAAAAATGTTCAAGGATTTAAAAAAATTAAAATATTAAAAAATTAAAGAAGTTAGCCCTGGCCAGTGGCTTAGTTTGTTGGAGCATTGTCCTGTGTACCAAAAAGTTTGCCAGTTTGACCCCAGTCAGGGCACATAACTAAGTTGCAGGGTTGATCCCCCATCCGGACGTGTGCGAAGGCTACCAACCGATATTTCTCTCACATCGATGCATGTGTCTCTCTCTCGCTCTCTCTCTCCCTTTCTCTCTCTCCAGAGTCAATGAACATATCCTTAGGTGAGGATTATTTTTTAATTTTAAATTTTAAAAAGCCAGACTCCCCAAAAGTTTGTATTGTGTGATTTCATCTATATCACATTATGGGAAAGGCAGAACTAGAGGGAAATAAAACAGATTGGTAGCATCCAGGATTTGGCGGTGGGGTCGGTTACAAAGGGGCAGTACTAGGGAATTTTGGGGGGTGATAGAAGTGTTCTGTATATTGGTTGTGGTGGTGGTTACATGATGTACACGTTTGTCAAAACTCATAGAACTGCAACTACAAAGGGAGGATTTCACTGTGGTGATTGTACTTTAACTTCTTTAAAGGAGGATTGCTAACGTTGGTTGTTGGTGGGGCGCCAAACCCTGACTACCCGGAGGAGGGGGCTCTGATACACAGAGGGTGCAGAAGGAGCATGTGCAGAACTTGGAAACCCCTGGGCTGCCTCCTGCTCCTGCCAAGTCCAGTGTAAAAACTAATGGAAGAGGGAACCGTATTAATGTAGACTTCAGGCACTCGACACTGGGCAGGCCCATCAAGGGCCCAGATAGATCAGGAAGAGAAGATCTGGGTCGCCATCTGGCATTAAGAACCCCGGTCAGCAGAGATGCGGGCCGAGAGTACGGAACGTGGAGTGGGGGAAGTCGTAAGTACTACCCGCAGCCAGGTAGCATCTGCAGGGAGGGCTCCAGTATCTACCCCACTTTCTTCCTTGCTGTATCATGTATATATTTTTATATCTTATAACTCTCTTCTCTTTGTTGTTTAACTGTACAATTTAACCTCTAAGCTGCAGAACGTTGAGATGTGGTCAGGACCAAAGTAAAAGGACAACCCTGGGGCAGTGACTGCTGAAACACTGGGCCAGCCACCGGTCTTACGAAGGGTGGGTGTGATGTGTTTGAAGGGAGCTCTGACGAGGAGGGGGAATTACAAATACGGAAAAACGGGTTCGTGGGGTGATTGGCCAGCTGAAGGGAGGGACCACACTAAGAGAACCGAGCACACACTTCACTGGGACCAGGAGGATGAGGTAGAACAAGAGACCCTCACAGCAGCCACCGAAGACTCAGAAGGCCATAAAGACCTCTACCCCTGCTTCCTCAAAGCTACGTAAGCTTCACTCCACACTCGGTCCAATCTTGGTCAGGAGCACAGGATGCTGAGAAGAACCCAAAGGCTGAGTACTGAATTAAAGAAAGACAGGCAGCCTGGAAGTCGCTATGAGTCTCGCTGCCTGTCCTCACCTGAACACGATGGAGACTGGAGAGTCAGAGAAAGTTTAAGTTACAATCATGGCGCACCCCACTGTAATCTGAGCCTGCTTCCTGGGGAAGAGCGCTGTCTGGGGGCTAGACAGCCTGCAGTGGAGTAGAGGAGGTGTTCATTGTTGTTTGCCCAGAATCCTTCCCCTTTTCTTTGGTAAGAAAACCCCACTCTATTTGGGTAACCGCCCCTCCCCATTGCGTGAGGCCCAGGTGGGGCTGTCCTTCCAGGGCTCTGCCCCCTGCAGACCACGGCTGGGGGCTGGAGGACACAAGCTAAGTCAACCAGAGTCTCTGGACGGGGAATCTGAATCTTGAGCGGATTCCCTGTCTGCTCCCTGCTCTGACTCCTGGGTTGTCACACATCTGACCTTAATCCAGAGCGGTGAGCTCGTTGCCGGAAGCGAGATGTCTGTGTCTGTGCCTTAAGGAAAGGGGATGTGTTACAGGAAGACGGGGGAGTTTCAGGCCCTGCGGGGGCAGGAATGGGAATGGTGTGTGTGTGTGTGTGTGTGTGTGTGTGTGTGTGTGTGTGTGTAACCAGGACCCAGAACTCCATCCCGAAGTCAGGGAATGGCTGCTGCCACTTCTTCCTGGAAGGCAAATCTGTCCTTCCTCCCCTCTGCTAAGCAGCTTTTTCGTTTTCCTCATCAGCTCATCAGAAAATCTCCTTCCTGGGCTTCCCTCGTTCCACGTTTTAGACTGGCTGAAGGGCGAGCTGTTGGGCAGTGTACCCCTGGGAGAGGCACTTAGATCGGCAGCCCACCCCGTCCAGTCTGTTGGGGCAGGGAGCAAAGAACTCATTTCCTAGCGGGGTGGCCAGAGGCCCCCCCACATGTCTGGGGCACACCTTGAACAGTGGAGACTGGGAGACACTCAAGAGGAGTTGGCCACATTCCTAGGTCTACAGCCACCGCATCCCAGCCCCAGTCCGCAGGAGGCATGGCACCACCCCTGTCCCCAGCATCCCAGGTGGTAAAATTCGACCAGGGCATATTTTGCTTCATTTTTGGTTTGTTTTTTTAATTGAAGTGTAGTATCTACATTACATAAAGTGAAATACTCAAATCTGAAGCACGCACTAGGTGGATTTTTACATGTGTGCTACCAACACCCCCAGATCCAAATTAAGAGTGATTCCGACACTCCAGAAGGAGCCCCCAGTCAGTATCCCTCCCAGATGCAACCCTGAAGATTTTTATCACCGTAGGTTAGTTCTGCCTCTCCTTGAACCTCATGTCAGTGGAATCTGTATTCACTTGTCTATGGCTTTTCTCACTCATGCCTGTGAGCGACACCCATGTGACTGCACGTGGGAACCAGAACTCAGTTCTTTCCTGAAGGGGAAATCCAAAGCAAAATACTCCTTAGATTGGGGATATGGTGATTATTACCGCTTATGAGATTTCAGTACAAAAAGCACTTAATTCTTACTTCACATTTTGGAAGCACAAACATTGCCAACATTCTCTTTGCCATGCTCTTCATTTGTAATGAGAAAAACTCCATTCTCTCTCCTTGGGAAGTTGGCAGTGACCAGCTGGAGACGGACCGACGCGTTTTCACAGCTTCACTCACAGCTAGAAATAGCTCCTCTGTTCCTTCTTCCTTCCCCGGCCTTCTAGTCTCGACTTGTGGGAGGGGAACCATAATTAGCTTCCCTGTGGCTCCCTGCAGCAGTGTTGGGGTGAAGCGGGTGGAGGGAGCAGAAGGGGCCAGGATAAGCTCGTGGGAAAGGTGGTTTTTAACACCGAGTTCCATAAAAATGAGAGAGGACAGTGTTCTTTAATCAATGGTATTTCTGTGTCTCCAGAATTGGGTGGGTTTCTCTCGTTTTGAGGGGCTCCTGGCTGGTTCCTCCAGCTGCTCCCTTCCTGTGTATTCCATCCTCCGGTGCTGTCTGGGGAAGGGGAGGGGTGCAGGACCAGGCTGAGCACCCAGAGGCTGGCCACTTCCCCAGGGGGTCTGCATACACTGTGCTTTTATAATATTATTTTAGCTTTCAATTTCAGTTAACATTCAATGTTATATTAGTTTCAGGCATACAGCATAGTGATTAGACATTTGCATAATTTACAAATTGATCCCCGCGATAAGTCTAATACCCACCTGGCACTATACGTAGATTTTTCTATATTACTGACTGTACTCCTTAGGCTGTACTTCACATCCTGTGACCGTTTTATAACCGCCAACTTGTACTTCTTAATCCCTTCACCTTTTTCACTCAGTCCTTCAACATGCCTCCTGTCTGACAACCATCAGTCTGTTCTCTGTATTTACGAGTTTGTTTGGTGTGTTTGTGTGTTTTGTTTTGTTAGATTCTGCACAGAAATGAAATCATGTGGTATTTGTCTTTCTCTGTCTGACTGATTTCACTTAGCACAGTACCCGGCAGGCCCATTCTTATTGTCATACCACATACACTGTCTCACTCAATCCTGACCTAGTGACGGAGCCCTCATCCTCCTTAGGTAGATGGAACAGGCTCAGGGAGCTTACATATTTAAATAACTTGTCCAAGGTCATTCAGCTAGTTATTCCTGAGCTTGGAAGCCAAGTCTGTCTGGATCGAAGCTGTGCTGGAAGCAACCCAGTCTGGAGCCTCCACAGTGGAGCCGTTTCCCACTGCCTGGGCCAAGGAGGGTGTTCCAGGCTGCAACGGCCAGGCGTCCTGGGAAGGCTGCTCGGGTCCCACACCTGAGCACACCTAGGCAGCTGCGCCCTTCCCAGCCTCCAGCCCCTGGGCCACCTGAGGCTCACAGACCTCCTCCCACTCACATATGACCTTGGGTAGGGGGCAGAGTGAGTCTTAACTGAAGGGGTGAGTCTTACATGCTGGAATTGCAGATATTAAGTAAAATTTTTAAAAAGAAACTAGAGAGAATCATTTGAGAAGGACTTCCTAAGGGCCTCTGAAATTACTCTTGGAGACAGTGTCCCCCCGCCACCGGTACAAGGGCGGGAGGAGGTCCACCCAGAGCAAGAACACAGCCCCTGGCTGTGAGGCTGCAGGGCCGGTGCACAGGGACCTGGGCCTCCCCTAAAATCCCCAAGGGGGCCTGGGAAGGTTGAGGAGTGGGGAGACTGGGACCCTCCTCCCCTGAGCCTGACACTGCCAGACACCTGGGTTTCAGTGAGGACAAAAGCAGGGCCAGCCTGGAGTGAGACAGGAGAGGTGCTGAGGGTGAAAATTTAGGCAGGTGGTTACACGCTGGGTGCCTCTCCTTCCTCACCCTACTCCCAGCCCTGCCAAGGAGCGAGGGCACAAGAAGTGAGTGACAGCAAAAATAATAGCAGCTAACACGCACTGCTTACAGGTGCCAAGCCCTGTCCTAAGCTCTATCTGTCTATTAAGATGTACTGTGTATAACATATATGAATTTGCTTAACCCTTACAGCTGTTGAAATTATCCTTACCTGACAGGTAAGAAAACTGAGACTCAGAACAGATAACTTGCCCAGCTACTGTTCCAGAGTCCACACTCTCAGCCACATTGCGCTATCACCACCCCGCCATCCCCCCAGATGTGAAAAGCACCAGGTGCCCAGTTGCCACCCACTCACTTTATCAGGCTCCCCTCCCCCTCCCCCAGCAGCGTGGCCACAGCTGGGCCTCTGCTCACAGCAGGCCCTGAGAGATGGGGAAGGTGGGTCACACGTGGACAGGGCCCCTTTTATAGCCCCACCACCCCAGCTGGCTCTGTCTTCTGTCACCTGCCCTTCTAGTGACTGCCTGCACCAGCTGTGCCCACTCATCATGGAGAAGATCCTTGTCCTTCTGCTTGTCACCCTCGCTGTGGCCTATGCAGTGCCTGACCCCCGGGGAATCATTATTAACCTGGTAAGAGGCTCTTTAGGGGAGAAGTCATCTGGATCCCGCGGTGGGAATTTTTTTAAGCTTGGTTCTTGACCTCTGATGTCCCCACCTGCGGCTGCCAGAGGGCTGAGAGGTGACGCATCTCTTCCTTTGCTGCCTGTGCCCTGCCCTGTGCCTCTGCCCAGGGGCCCCGGGAAAGGCTGATCGGCGGGGTACGTGATCAGCACAGTGGTTTGATCTGGCTAAGGGAGCTTTTAAAAACCCAGAGCCCTAGGTGGCCCCCCTAGAAATGCTGGCTCAGAGCCCAGTGTTTAAAAAGTTCCCCCAGCGATTCTGGCTCCGACCCACCATGCACGCTTCCTGTGTGCCAGACACAGTTCTAAACACCTCATGAATACTTACTCATTCAGTCCTCACACTGACCCCCGAGACAGGTACTGTTATTATCAACGCTGTGTCCAGATGGAAAGCTGACATAGAGGAAGGGTGGGCAACCTGCCTGAGGCCACACAGCTGGAATGCATAGAGCAGGGGTGGAGTGCCAGGCTCAGCTCCAGAGCCACAGTGTCCCCACTGCACCACACTGCCTCTCAGAGTGCAGACCAGCGAAAGCCCTCTGGGGCCACCCGTCCTGTCTGGAGGTTCTTAAATTGGTCCCATGTCCGGGCCTGGGGGACAGAATCCCCCTGAGATTATGTGCAAAATTCTGTGGGGGGAGGGAGTTTTCCAGGGAGATGGTCCTTAATTTTCACAGGCTCCTTGCTCAAAGGGTGTGGACCCAGAGAGGTTTGAAGCCCCTGTTTGGGGCACATGTGCACCTTCCAGGGGAACACTGAGGCAGAGCATGGGCCAATTACTTTCCTGGGGTCACCCAGGGAGCTGGCAGTGCGGCCAGCACTAGAAGCGGGTGTCCTTCTCCCACAGCCCAGGACTGCTTCTGCTTGCCACACTGCCGGTTTCCGGTTTCTCAGGGGGTGGGGTGGAGGGGACAGGGAGACACTCTCAGCAGGGACCCCATGGAGGGAGGGGTCCAGGCTGACGGCTGCCCCTGCAGGATGAAGGCGAGCTCTGCATGAACAGCGCCCAGTGCAAAAGCAAATGCTGCCACCGGACAAGCGGGCTGAGCCTGGCCCGCTGCGCACCCATGGCCAGCGAGAACAGCGAGTGCTCTGCCAAGGTGGGTGCAGAAGGACTGTGTGCGTGCGTGCGTGTATGTGTGTGTGTGTGTGTGTGTGTGTGTGTTGGGGGGCAGCCCAGAGCAGGGGGGCCCTGGAGGCTTGGGGATGGGATCAGGAAAGAGGTCAGCCTGGATCCTGAGTCAAGAGAGGAAGGTCAACAGGCTTCAGAGCACTTTCCTGTCCCATGGTCTCTCACAACTGACCAGAGACGGGTGGGGGCAGGGATGGGTGAGGGCAGATGGGTTGGTGTCCCCATTTCATGGATGGATAAATAGAGGCTCTCCAGAGAGATGTAGTTAGAAGGAACAAATGAGCCAGAGTGGGAGCCAGAACCTGAGTCCTCGAGGCCCACGAGCCCCTTGGGGGAGACAACCAGCAGGAGAAGCACCATCTGAAAAGAAGGATTGCCCGCCGGTTCCTGGGGTCAGGCCCAAAGCAGGTGATGCCCAAAGTAGCCCCCAACAGCCTGTGACTCCCCTGGCTCCGCGTCTCTGCAGACACTCTATGGCGTTTACTACAAGTGTCCCTGTGAGCGGGGCCTGAAATGCGAGGCAGACAAGTCCATCGTGGGCTCCATCACCAACACGAACTTTGGCATCTGCCAAGATGCTGGGCGCTCCAAGGAGTGAAACCAACCACCCGCCCTGCCCCCAGCCCAGGACAGTTCCTGACCACCTCTCCCCTGCTGGTCTCCCCTTGACCGGCACCTCTGTTTCTGATTGGCTTCTTGGCAATTAAAGCCCCTCCTGCAAACCTTCCCCAGGCTCCTGCATGTTTTTGCTGAGTTGACGTCTTTCCTGATGTTCCTTCCATCAAGGCTCTGCCCCCCCAGGTCAGAGGAAGGAGGGATGGGTCTGACGTGGGGCAAGATGAGTCTGCGCAGACTGGAGACAAGGTGGTCAAGCAGAGAATTCTCCGTTGCTGGGGAGCAATCACACCTTCCTGAGGTGCCCTCCTCACCCCTTGAGTTCTCAGACAGGACAGACAGGCAAACATGGAGTGTACATAAACACACACAGCCCTCTGGTGAGGAGATGTAAGGACCCATATTCTTTGCCCTGCATCAAAGCGCTCCTGTTCCCGTGCTGGGCTCACGCCTCTTTTCTGGGCCCAGAGCTCAGATGGGACAACCAGCAGACACAACCCACGTGTGAAGGGTCAGACGGTTAACACTGCTGTGGGCTCCCTGTGCTTGAACACCAAACCCTCACCATGATCTTGGGAGAATCTATTGTCTCCACTTTTGAGATAATACAGACTAAGGTTTAGAGAGATTAAGTACCTTGCTCAATGTCACAGAACTAGAAAAAGTTGTCACTAAACCCATTAACTCCACCCCCTTCTAAAATCCCTGTCCTTTCCAAATTATCCATACCAAAACAATTGGGTGGAATTGGAGGGAATTTAGTTTGGGCTAATATAAAAATTTCATACCCTCCGGAGTCATCTAACCTGGGGGCCCCATCTCTGAGCAGAGGCTCACTGCCCCTCCGTGGGGAGGGCAGAGGAGAACACCCCAAGACTGGGGGGAGTGAGCTAAATGAAACAGATGCTCTCCCAGCCCCAGGATTCTGTAGTTCTGGGATCAATGAATCCTTTGAGTAACCATTAGATTTATGAATTAGAACTAGATTCAGCTGTAACAAAAAACCTAAGTAATTATCGTTTAAACAAATAGGGGCATTTATTTCTCATGAATCAAGAAGTCTAGAGATAGAAGGTGCTGGCATTTGTTGAGGGGCTGGCAGATCTGCCATTCTCGTGACCTTCTCACAGTCAGCAAATGCTTTCACAGCAGCTCCTAACGTCATGTCAAGTCTGACTATATGCTGGTAGGGAGTACGAAGTAGAGGGTGGGGGGGATGGGGGTGAAGGCAGAGTGTTTCTTGTAGCACACCTTCTTGTCTGGCCCTAAAGCTTCCAGGCAGATTTCTCCTTATCCCCACATCTACAACTAGGTCACCCAACCACCTCTAGCTGCAAGGGAGGCTGGGAAAGCAAGTATTGGGCAAAGGAATGGGATTGCCATCACTGGTTTAGACTAATCATGGTCCCTGTCCATGGGCTGGTCACACACTATCCAAACAATATTGGGGTTCAGTTAGCAAGGATGGGGGCAATGGCTGGTAACAGCGTTACCACACCTGAGTTACTGTTCAACCAGAGGGGCTTTCAACACCTTAACCCAGTAGAGGTCTCAGGCCCTGAGGCCACAGTGGGTCATATTCCTTGGTGCCCAGATTCAGGCCAGGGGGAGTCTGTACTCACTACTTTATACAACTACTGAGTGACTACAGAGCCCAGCACTATGTCACAGACCATGGGGGACATGAGGAAAATGTCCCTAGTTTCCAGGAGTGAGTAGGGAGTTGGGCTCTGCAGAAGATAGTGGTCCAGACCCCTGTTCCCCTGTATTAAATCTTTTCCACTTGAAATGCCTGGAGTGGTGCTTCTTTTTCTACACTGAACCTGGCTAGTACAAGCCTGTTGGACAAAGGAAGGCTTGGGTTATTGTTGCTATTGTTCAAAAGTACCTTTCTCTCACAAAGCCTTAGCCTTGAGAAGTCACTGTTTTCTAATTCTCATAAAGATGTTCTACAGGGTCCTGGCCAGTATGGCTCAGTTGGTTGGGCATCATCCTGCAAAGTGAAAGGTTGCTGGTTCGATTCCCGGTCAAGGCACATGCCTGGGTTGTGGGTTCAGACCCTGGGTGGGGTAAGAGGCAACCGATCAATGTTTCTCTCTCACATCAGTGTTTCTCATCCTCTCTCCCCCTACCTTTTACTCTCTCTAAAAATAAATAAATAAATGATTTTTTTAAAAAGAAAGATGTCCTAGAGGCTATAGCCTCGCCATTGACACTTTCCACATTAATAGCCTACTCCCTGGAACTCTCCATATTGCTGTAACCTTTCTAGACCTGTCAGATATTCAGCGACAGAAGCAGGGGGTGTTTGCAGCCTGGAGTCCATAACACATTCCTAATGCTGGACCCTGGGGGCCCGTGCTGCCTGATACGGAAGCTGTCAGCCAGTCCTGTGTTGGTCACTGGACATGCGGCTCATCTGAACGGAGAGACGTGCAGACACAAACTGGGTTTTGAAGACCTATTCCCCCCCAAAAGTTAAATATCTCAGATAATTTTACATGTTGAAATGACAACAGTTTTGGTTGGGTTATACATAAAATATATTATCAAAATTGATTCCACCTGTTCCTTTTTACCTTTCACTAAGGTTGTTAGGAAATCTGAAATGACACGTGCGGCTCACATGTCATTGCCGTCGGACAGTGCTGCCAGAGACACCCGGTCTCTGCTGCTTCTCGGCGTCAGCGAATTGCCTCTTTTCGCCATGGCAGAAGCACAGTCCTACACCCCTAAGTATTTCTCCCACAGTTTCTCTAGATTCTAGCAATTGTGGCCTCTACCACTTTTTCCACAGGGGTAGCTGAATATGCACGGCTTGCATAGTGGTCCAGAATGCGCCACGGTGGCATAAAAACTATCGTGAACTGAAGACACTTGAATATAGGCTTTTTCTGAACCCCCTTACCTACCCCATAGCAGAGCCTCCCACAGAACTCCAGTGT
>PVIA01006456.1:0-97268 GCA_004024845.1 Tonatia bakeri
TGTGAGCAGGAGGCAAACGGTAGCTGTTGTGACTGTGGACTACTAGTGTTGTTATTTTTTTAAAAGGTTTTATTTATTCATTTATTTATTTAATCTATTTATTTATTTTTAGACAGAAGGGAAGAGTGAGAGAAAGAGAGAGAAACATCAATGTGTGGTTACCTCTTGCGTGCTCCCTACTGGGGACCTGGCCTACAACCCAGGCAAGTGCCTCGATTGGGAATCGAACCTGATCTTTTGGTTCACAGGCTGGTGCTCAGTGCACTGAGCCACACCAGCCAGGGCTGTTGTTATTTTCATAGGCACTAGAAAATTGCTCACTGCAGGCTTTAGTAAAACAGGCAGATCTTTTATTGTTCATTCCTTCAGGGGTCTCCTCCTCCAGGCAGCCTTCCTAGGCTGCGCTGCCTTCTCCTTGGTGCACCTACAACCCCCGTCCTACCCACTGCCACAACGTGGGTTCCACTGTGTGGTCAGGGCCTGTTTAGAGCCCTGTGAGGGGAGCTCCGTGGAGGCATCATCGGAAGGGCCGACAAGTGTTTGGGATGTCCGGACAAAGTGTGTGTGCACACAGGAGCCCCGGGGTGCTTACATGGCTGAGTGACCCTCACCCAGCCTATGGGCCCTGAGTGAACACTGGGGTGGGCCTGGGCTTCAGGCCTCTGTGTGTTTTGGTGGGCCTGTACCAGGTGCACGTGTGCATGTCTGTGAACACATGAAAATCTGTGCACATGCCTGCAGGTCCATGTGGCATGTCTCTGTGCACATGTGTGCGTGAATGCATTCATATGCATGTGCTCACGTATTTGCACAAGTGCTGTGTGCGTGGGTGTGTCCACGCGTGTGTGTGCGCATGTGCAGGGACAGGCCGCTGTACTGAAAAGACTCCCTGTAGCAGCTGCTGCATCCGGGTCCCACCATTCCTCATCTGAGAACTAAAAATAGCCGTGCCAGGCCCTGCCCCAGCAGGCAGGGGGCCGACGGGCAGCCCCACAGGGCGCCAGAGCCAAGCTGTTGACCTACTCCCTTCTCAGGCCACTGCCCTGCCGGCCCCTCCCTGCCGTGGCTCCCATGAGCTCATGTAAGCCCTGCTCAACCAAGGCAGGGAGGGGGTGGGGACCTGCTGAGGCCCTGCCCACGACCAGGCCACTGGACACAAGCAGGGCCTGATAAGGTCAAGCATGAAGTGGGGTCCGCCCCCTCCCTCCAGGGCTAGCCGGGCGGACGTGAGTCAGCATGGGGGGCACTGGGCAGCCAGGCCTGACCACTGGCTGGCGGCAGACAAGGTCGGCGATGGGGTAGGGGCGCCCTTCTGGGCAGGGCAGGAACTGGCCAGGAGAAATCACCTCTGGGTGATGGACACGCCCTGACCTCGTTCTTGACCCTGAGGAACCCACCTCTACTTCCTCCTAGAAAGCCCCTCTTGGAGTCCCCTGAGGATGTCCTGCCCTGGCCTGGCCATAGCCTTGGCCTCTGGAGGGCTGATGCCCACCCCGAAGAAGGCACTCCCCACCCCCCGTGTTGCAGCTGCTCACTCTGGAAGGTGAGCTGGTATCTTGTCTGGAGAGCTGGGGATTCTAAGGGCAGGGAAGTTTGTCTTTTCCTCCTCCATGTTCGCACTGTGGTCCTTCACCCCTGCCTTCCTCACAGTCACAGTCCAGGAGGCGTCATTCTGTCCACCCTACAGGGGAGGACGCCAAGGCCCTGCTGAGATGGGACTGGCCAGAGTCCCCACTCACTGTGTGACTTTTGGCTAGTGACTAAACCTCTCTGGTCTCCTTATCAGAGAAATCAGTGGGACACTGATCTCCTCCTGGTGATGCTGTGTGTGGTCTATGGGTCTGTCTCTATGGAGACACCATGAATTCCTGAGGTGCACATCCCACCTTGGGCAGGATGCACCGTGGGGTTCCCCAGCCACAGGCTCTGTTGGGGGCTGTGCAGTCCCCACCTGGACCGGAGGTTCAGCGGTGGAAAAGCTTCTGGCTGGAATGCAGATGGTCTCTGGACCTGGGGCTGAGCCATTCCCAGAAGGAATCCAGCTGCACTGAGCCCAGCTGGATGGGCAGGAGTGCGAGGGTCTGGCTGGGGGAGCCAGGAACTGCCACGCCAGCTCTCAGGAAGGAACCTGGAGAAGGAGCCTGTGGCCTTGGGTTGGCCAGGGACAGACCTCAGGCCGAGAATCCTTGGCGGAGAAAGGGGAGAACCTAGGCGAGGAGCAGGGACACCCTGGGAACCTGGCCCCTGAGCTCTGAGCCAGCTCCCATAACTCTGGTTGTGTGACTCAGTTTCCTCATCTGTAAAATAGGGTTATAAATGCCTCATCTCACAGACTTGTTGTGAGAACTGAGAGGCTGATGTGCAGGGGCTTGGCCCACAGCTGGCATCCCTTCCCCCATCAGCTCTGGCCCCCAATGAGCTGTTGGCCCCAGCCCCTTGGACACCTGCAAATTCCCCTTCATGTGCCAGGCTCAGAGAATGACAAGGGGGGGAGGGCAGAGAAGAAGGAACAATTAAAACAAACAAAAACTATTTGCTTGTTGAAGAGCTAACACCCATGTCCAACCATCAAAATACATAAAAGTATTTTAAAAACTGAAAGCTTCCCTCCCACCTAGTTCTCTGGTCCAGTTCTGGAGTCTTCTTCCAGAGACACGATTGAATATGGGCCTCTCCAGATACCTGCAAAGATACATTCTTTTCTCCTCCTTAAACACACCCTGTAAGTGGCGGACGCCCTCCTGCCCCTCGGGGATGCCTGACTCAGTGCACGCAGAGCCTACTTGTTCTGTTTGGTGCCTGTGGCCTGTGGGCGTTCTGCCGTTTATGTGACTGGGCTGCACACGGGGGTGACTTATGGGAGACCTGGGTTGAGCCCAGGCTCTGTGACGCACCCCGTGGGGAGGCTGGTGCGTCTTGCTTCTCTTAACTCAGCCTCAGTTTTCTGAGCCGAGCGATGCTGGTTGTAGCCATCAATGAGATACTGTTGCTAACCAGCGGCCCCTGGGGCTGAATTCTGCTCATGGGTGTGTTTCACTCCCCCAGTTTTTCCAATACCTGGAGATTTCACATTAAAGTTCAGATTTCTGCTCTCTCTGGTAACAGCTGGCGGGAGCCCTTTGCATGGGCAAGGGTGCTGGGCTGGGCCCCCGGCCCCTCCCCTCCCCACTGTTCACTCGCATCCATTCCTGCCTAATCTCGTCGGCCTCCTCCATGGGAGGGCCCCTGGTGCTGGGGTTCGAGTCACGCCAGCCTAGTGGGGGCTTTGTGAACTCCCCAAGGACAGAGTCCCCAGTGCCCAGCACAGGCCCAGCTCCACCTTCTGAAGTGTCTGGGACTCGGCAGTGGGAGCTACAAGGAATCCAGGCCTGGGGATGCAGGCCCAGAGTAGAGGCTCCGGTGTGTCTCCCCAGCAGAAGGGAAGCAGAAACGCCGGCACTGTTTCCGGGACGTGCTCTGGGCTCCCAGCCAGGTGGCTGCATCTTGGGAAGCGGCGGCTGAGGCTTCTTCTCTGGGCTGGAGCTGGAAGCAGGGCTGCAGGCACCTGGAGTTCCCATCTCCTGATCCTCAGGATGCGGATTCCTGCTCACGACCCCCACGCCTTCCTCTTCCCCACCTACATTTGGCAGCCACATCCTGCCCTCAGGGGTGGGTCAGGCCTGCAGGGAGGCAGGGATGTGGGTGGAGTCCAGGGGCCTTCGGGGACCCTCTCTCAGGGGTGGTTGAAACCTCTTCTTGGCCCCAGGGTGCCTTGGAACACAGTTTGAAAACCACTGCTGGAGCCCTTCAGACAGATGGGAAAACAGGCCTGGAGCTGGGAACCACTTGGGAGAGTCAGACTCCGGGGGTTCTGACAGCCGCCCCCCCGCCTCCAGTTACTACAGAGCCTGGCGTGTGCAAACCCCGCTCATGGCGCCCGCAGCCCACCTCCCCTAGAAAGGCCGCCCTGGCAGCCTCACCCTGTTCTCGTTTGTCCAGAAGGCCAGGGCGAGTTGGGGTTCCTTCATCTCCTGTGTTGGACACCCCACTTCTCTCAATGTTACTTTGCCACACCTGCCAAGTGCCCACCTCACGGGGGTATTTGGTGTAAAGAACACAAGAGACGATGGTGCAGATAATGAGCACTCCAGCTCTAGCTGCTGCCCCTCCCTGAGCTCTGCCTAGACCCCCAGCAGGCGGGCTGGGGGCAGCTCATTTGTTGGAACAGATTTCTCGACGTACAATTCATGTACCATGGAGCCAACTCGGTTAAAGTGCAGGGTTCAGTGGTTTGGGGCCTATCTATAGTTGTGCAGCCATCCTCACAACCTGATTTTAGATCATCCCCCACAGAAACCCAACGCCCATGGGCAGACCCTGCCCGTGGAGCTGCCAACCTAATCTCCAGGGGTCTGCCTCTTCCCAACACGTGATATCCGTGGGATCGCACAGCGTGTGGTCTTGCGTGACTATCTTCTTGCCCTCAGCACAACGCCGTGGCCGTGCTGGTGCTTCGTCCTTTTTCTGGCCGAGTAATGTTCCCTCGTGCGGCAACGCCGCATTCGGTTCATCCATTCCTCCGGGGACAGATGTGCGGGCCGCTCCCGCTTTTTGTCTGTGACGAAGAAGACCGCCCCGAGCTCTCCTGTTCAAGTCTCTGTGTGGACAAAAGTTTTCATTTTTCTTGGGTCTATATTTAGGTGGGGAATTACTGGGTCATCTGGTAACTATTTCAGTTTGAGGAACTGTTTAATTGTTTCCAACGTGGTTGAATCACTTTTCATGCCCACCAGCCGCGTGCGAGGGTTGCGATGCCTCCGCCCCCTTGCCGACAATGGTTACTGTGTGCCTTCTTGATTACAGCGATCCTGGTGGGTGTGGACTGCTGTTTCATCATGGTGTTGATTTCGATTTCCCCACCCACTAATCACGTCGATCTTTCTTTCATGTGCTTATTAGCCATTTCTATATATGGGGAAAATGCCTATTCAAACGGCAGCATCTCATTCGATTCTCAAAACATCGCGAGATTTGTGTGTCATCAGCTCCACCAATGACGATGAGGGATTGAGGTTCGGAGAAGCTAACGAGAGGAGGCAGGGGCGGGGTTGGCGAGATCCGGGCCTCTGTACGTTCTGGGGCACTGAGTCTGGGGGTGGGGTGGAGAGGGGTCTGGGCACCACAAAGTTGTGGGAGTGGAGCGTGGGGTGAGTGGGTGAGGGGCGTGGGCAGGAGGTATGAGGCGCCCCCTGTGGAGCTGCAGCCTGAAGAACTGAGCTCCGAATCTTACTCCTGTCTGCCTCTGTTTCACCCGGTGACCTTGCCCGAGACACCTCCTGCTCCGGGCCTCAGTCTGCACATCTACCTAAGCCTTTATTCTGCTGTGAGAATCGGATTTGGTGCTACGGGTGAATTCACTGAAGGCAAGACTCCTGGGTCTTTGGCCCTGCAGTCACTGGCCTGCTGGGGTGGGCTGCGGGCAGGGGCCTTGGTCTGGGGCGCGAGCCAGCCTGCACTCCCGGGCACCAAACACGGGGAGGTGCTGAGCCTGCGGCGAGATCTCGCTCAGGCTGCTGGAGAGCAGGTGGGCCGAGCCTGGGCTGCTTGCTGGTCTGTGGGAAGCAGCACATTTGTTCCTAGTGAGTGTGTCCTTCCCACTGTCCACCTGCTGCGTCCACCTGGGGCCGGGGGTGAGGCAGGAAGCTGAAGAGGGGGTGGGGTTGGGTCAGGATGGGAGGAAGCTAGGCTGAGAGGCCCTCCTCTGGTATAGAAACTGAGCAGATTTACTCTCGATTCATTGACGGGTTCATTCATTCATTCATTCACTCGCTCACTCACATGCGTCGGTCATCCACCCAGCCCCGAATACTGCCCGTCCCCAGACAGATGCCTTCCTGCTCCCAGTACTGACCACAGCATGGTCACCATCTCAGGAAACTTGCCGGAGGGGCGGATGCATGGGCCTGGGACCCACACTGAGAACTGAACGCACTCAGCCCTGCCCTCCTGGAGCTCTGGGTAGAGCAGGAGAGACAGAGAGAGAAGCAACCTCGGCCAGAGCCGGGCCGCAGAGTGTTTGTGAGGGGCCGGGCATTATCGTCTCCATTACAGAAGGGGACCCCAGGGACTGGGTCGAGCTGCCCCAGGGAGTTAGCTGCAGAGCAAGGGGCAGAAACCTGGCATCCTGCTCCCGGCCCCAGGTTCCTTCCCACACCACGTGCCCCTTCCTC
This sequence comes from Tonatia bakeri, assembly GCA_004024845.1. NCBI lineage: Eukaryota > Metazoa > Chordata > Mammalia > Chiroptera > Phyllostomidae > Tonatia > Tonatia bakeri. The sequence goes on from PVIA01006456.1 coordinate 6,210, forward strand.
TCAGCTCCGCGCCCCACCCTCTAGAATCCAGACCTGGTGCTCCGCACCGCCCTCCCCTCTTCTTGCAGTATTTGACTGGCGTTTGAGGACAAACGTCTGGTGTGCTGAAGAGGAACTTGCAGCAGCTGGGAGGATCTGGGTTCAAGCCCTCACTCCACTGTCAAGACGCTGTGTGACATGGACAAGAACCCCTAGCCTCTCTGGTTCTAGCTTCTTCACTGGTCACCCAGAGGGCTGGACGGGGTGCTTTTGAAGGGTTCTTGGTAGGGGCTGTGTCTCAGGGTGTCAGGGTGACTTTCCTGGGGGAGGTATGGGTGCAACCAGGCTTGGGGAAGAGTGGCTACACCCTATGGGTCATTTTGCAGGGACGCTGGAGACTGGTCCCCCTCCCCACCCACTCTGGCCCCGCTTATCTGCCTGTCTCGGGTGGCCCTTCCGAGTGGCTCCTCAGGTTTCGGCCTGGAGTCTGTGCTGGGGGGATCGTGGGAGACCCGAGGGGCAGGTGGGTGGCCCCACTGCTGGTAGGGCTCCGGGCACCCTGTCTCCCCCGGGTTATCTCTGGTCTGGGACAAGCTGGGAACGTGAGAAGCCGCGTTATCTCCTCCACTTACCTCCGGAGACAGAGCTGCTTCAAAGCCCTCTTGTTCTGCCCCCCTCATGCCTGCTGCCCCCCCCGGGAAATGGGGGGGCACTGCTACAGTGCCAAGGCCACAGGGGGAGACAGGAGTGAGTCTGAGTGGACCCGGCATGGGGTGGGGAGCAGGGGGCCCTCGAGGGTTGTCAAGTCCCCCCGGCACTCACTCAGCACGCCCTCACTGAGCACCTACTATGGACAGAGTGAGGGACGTCACTGCGGCGGCAGCGACCAGACGCTGCGTGGGATCCTGGAACAGGGTCTGGAAAGGGCCGCTGGCACAGCTGGTGACATCTGAATGGAATCTGTAGTTACAGGGGTGTGTGTATCAGCGCTAATGAGCTCATGCGGATCGACATGGCCCAGTTATGTCAGATGCCAACATGAGGGGTCTGGGCGACCCGCTCACGTGAACTCTGATTTACCTTCACAACTCGGGGAAGCTAGGGTGAGTTCCAAATGAAAAGAAAAAAGGGGGGAGGGGAGAGGGTTGAAGTCAGAGAGGACACGTGTGGCAGGAACGGATCAGCCAGCCTCTGGCTTTGATGGTGGAATGCAGGGGCTGCTCGAAGCCAGACAAGGCCAGGAAGGCGACGGTCCCCTGAAGCCTCCAGAAGGGGCACCACCCTGCTGACCTCTGCATCTCCAAAACTGTAAGATAGAAAAACGCATTCTTGAGTCACCCCGTGTGTGCTCCTTAGTTACAGTGGCTGCCAGAACCTCGGAAGGTAAGGAGGTGCTACCGGCAGTGAGTGCTCAGGTCCAGGGGTCCTGGAAGCACTTTCTGTAGGTTGACTCAGTTAACCTTCAATTCTCCTCTGTAGAGGCGCTGTGCTTATTCCCATTTTACAGATGAGGAAACTAAGGCACAGGGAGGGGAAGGGACCCGCCCAAGGCCACACTGCGGTAAGCAGCAGAGCAGGATTCTGACTCAGGTTGGCTGCGTATGGCCACTGCTCTCACTGCCCGGCCTCACCCCATACGGGGATTTCACTTCTACCCGGGTGAGTTAGGCCCTTCACAGGAAGGCCTGGGTGAATTGCACCACTATCCTGGGGTGTGTGTGTGGGGGGGCGTTCTGTTATTTTCCGTTTTGCAGGAACAAGGTGCTGCTGCCTCCAGCCTGGGCCTGCTGTCCCCAGCTTCACGTTCCCCATGCTCCCTGAGTGGTAATGGCATCCTCATCAGATGTCCCACACCCGTGCATGCCAGAGGCAGAGGGACATCCCGGCCCCATTGTTCAGGCCAGGAAGCCACCCCCTCCCTCCGGGGCCAGGGGAGGTGGGCGGGCAGTCTCTGGGGGGAAAGTTCCTTCCAGAGAGGCTAAGACTCAGGGAGCAGGCCGGGGCTGGGCCCTGGACAGAAGACACCCTGGCCCTTTAAAGGTGGGGCCAGGGTGGGGGCTGCGCATCCCTGGGTCACTAAGTCTCTTCTCAGAAACTCCTTCTGGGGGATGAACCAGGACCCAGGACCCAGGACCCAGGACCCAGAGCAGTGGGCGAGAGTGAGTGGGGTGGGGACAAGGGGCTTGTATAGGCCTGGCCTCCTCCCCCTGGCTCAGTTCCTCAGCAGCACAGTGGGAGATGGGGCTGTGGCTCTCTGAGCCCTGGTGTTCTGTGAGCCCCTGATCCCCAGGGTGCGAGCTCCCTGTTCAGTCACTGTAACAGAGTGAACTCTCCCTGGGGCATCCATGCCAGGCCCGTGCCAGCTACCTCTCACCGTGCCGGGAGTGACATGTGCCACTGCAGTCTGGTTCAGCGGGGCAGACCCCGAGGCTCAGGGAGGCGGAGGAATGCGGTGAACAGATGCCAAAACTGGGGTGCACACCCAGGATTCAAGGCCACCAGCCCCATCCACGGTCCCTTTCTCTCATAACCCACACAGAGCGGAATCAGGGGTTGGGGGCTGGGGAGCAAGGGTCTCCCATAGGGGTGGGTTGTGGGAATTCAAGAATGTGGGTGTTGCTGGTGCCTCCGTCTCTCTCACCTGGCCAGGCCCTGTGCCCTCTCTGGACTCGGGAGCCAGTTATAAACCTCCCCTGGGAAGGAGGGCTTCTTGGAGGAGGAGGCATATCAGTTGAGCAAGAGGAAGCATTAAGCAGGTCAAGGAAGAGGGAGAGGGCATTCTGAGCACAGAGAACCCCAGGTCCAAAAAAACAGGAAATCTCTGATCTGACTCGTCACTTCCAGCTGCCAGGCACACTTTCCCAGTGCTGCTCCTTGGACCTGTGCTGTCCTTGGGACCCCTCGGGCCTTCCTCTGGCCATGGCCGGGCTGTCTGTGCCCCTTCGGGGCTCCTGGTACCTGACAGCTTCCATGCCGCACTACCAGCCAGGTGCATTCAAAAACCCAGACTCGGGCAGCACGGCCCAGGTCAAATCCTGCCTGTCACAGCCCATCACCTGGCCTGAGAGACTTACCTTGTTACTTATCATAGTGTTATTATCGTTATTGTCCTTATCACTGAGCCCCTCCAGCCCAGCTCCCCTTAAGAAAGGCCCGTGGACTGAAGGTAGGTGGGGACAGTCACAGGGTCGGGGTGGCCACAGGGCCTGGCCAGCAGGGGTGCCTCAGCTGAGTACTGGTCCCCAGGGACCAGATGAGATCGGGCCCAGCAAGGCCAGGTGTGTGGTGTTCAGAAGATGCCATAAATCCAGGCTCCTGTGAAATCTCCCAATTTTTAAGGAAAAGCCAAATTTTAGAAGATAATTTGGAGTCAAGGAAAACTGGGCTGGACTCCGAAGCTGGGCTGCCAGATGTCACCCTCTGCCTTTTCACCTCTGATATCAAATAGGACCAGGAGGTGGCTTTATGAGGCCCAGGACTCTGGTATGCAAATGAACACCTTGATTTGCATGTGGTCAAAGGCAAAGGCATGGGAGAGTGCATTTGCCCTTCTTCCTGTTTGCTCCTTCTCTCCAAGCCTTTGGGATCGAAACACCTGGGGGGCAAGGGGTTCCTTCGTCTGTTTTGTTCACTGCAGTATCTCCAGGGCCTAGACCTGCACCTGGCACGTAGTAGGTGCACCATGTCCTCTGAATGAATGAATGAATGAATGAATGAAAGGTCAGAGGGACATGTGATGCTGGAGATAGGCAAGGTGCAGAGGAAGGATCGCAGGCGCTGCTGCCTGGCTGAGTGGCAGTTCGTGGGGCCTCGTGGGGCCCCTCTCTGCTCCCCGGTGGAAGGGCACGGGCTGTCAGAAGCGCCCGAGGCTGCCCGCCGCGCACAGGACTCACTGACCCAGTGGTTCCATCCCAGCCCCGGAGCTGTCCCTCGATGTGGAAAGAGGAAAGCTTTCTGTGCAGGACTCTACCATAACACATTATTTATAACGTCGAGAAACTGGAACCAGTGAAGATGTCCGACAAGGAGGAAGCGGCTAAATAAACCACGGAACTTCCACTCGGGCAGGTCACTGGGCAGCCAATGAAAACAGGGCTCCGGAAAGAGGAAAGGAACGGGCCCACCGAGAGCGAAGACCTCGGAATGTGCCTGGGACGGGACGGCCAGTCAGAAAGGCAGGATACCACCGGCTTGTGTTTTTCTTCTAATATACAGTATGATCTCAGCTGTGTTTTGTAAAAAAAGTCCCCAAACAAAAAACTATGGAAGGAAATACATCAAACCTTAACAATGATTGTCTCTGCATGGTGGGGCTGCAGGGGGTGATTTTTCTTCCTTATTTTGACTTTTACGCATTTTTCGGATTTTTATAAGTGAGCGTGTATTGTTGCTCGGGTGGTAAAGCCATGAAATTAAAAAAGAATTAGAATGAGGGGGTGGGAGTGGCTGCCTGTCTAAGATCGGCCTAGGTCTCTGAGAAGGAAGGTTCACTCACCTCCGGGGTACCAGAGAAGGTCCTGGGCTTGAGGGTCTGGCCGCCTGTGTGACCCCGGGCAACTCGCCCCACCCCTTCGTGTGTCCGAGCTATCACCTGTCAGACAGGGCCTGGTCCCCCATTTCACAGGCGTATAGCAAGGTCAGGGCCAGAATGTGGCTTTATAAGGCCTTCGGGAACTCTGATGGGATGAAGTGCATGGTACGGTTATTATCGGTTCCTGGGAGAGCCAGTTCTGATATCAGACACCTCAGGAAGGTGTCAGCATCCTCGTCAGGGTGCCCTGGGGGTATTTTTGGCCCCATGGAGGGACGGATGTGGCTGACTCATTTTGGAAAGTAGAACTGGGGTGATTTCCAGAAGCACATCACCCTGGGGGGGAGGAGCATGGCGGGGGGTCAGCATCCCGGGTCCCAGCTCTTCCCTCACTGCTGTGTGACCTTGGGCAAGTTACTCAGCCTTCCTGGCGCCGGCTTCCCCTGCGCCACAGGCTCTGGACACGGAGATCACTGAGATTCCTGAACTGCCTCCATCTGAGTCTCCTCCAGGCTCTTCCAGGCGGGGGCTCAGGAGTCGGAGAGGCAGCGCTGCAGGCTGGGGTGTCCAGAACCTCTCACCTTAGCCTGTGGCCTCATTTCCAGTCCCTCATTCCCTGGGAGGGGGGGACAGTGGGGTGCGGTGGGGCGTTTCCCAGCAGGTAACCCAGCCTGCCGTGGTGGGATCACCCTCAGTTCCTCTCAGCACCTGTCTGTCCCTTTCGACCCTTCCGAGGGTCCAGCAGTGGGGAAGAGGGTGGAGGCTGCTTCAGGCCAGGCGGGGTGCACAAGCAGCCTGGGGGTGAGAGTCACCCCTGTCCTTGGTGCCACTGGGAACCCCAGACTCTCCGTCTGGGACACTCCCAGCCTCCTGCTCCGGCACATGGTAGATGTGTGTGCACACACCTGTCTCCGCACTGCAGAGGCAGATCCAGGGCCTCAGACCTCATCACGGTCTAATTAAGCACAGGGTGGGTGCGCGCCCGGCGCTTCCCCGAGGCTGGCTTTCTGCTGGGGCTGTGGCAGTGATTCTTCTGAACCATCTGTGGGACAAGCCCTGATGAACTTCAGCACTCACAGAGGGTGAAATGGTGGCTCAGAGGGGTCAAGAAACTTGCCCAAGGTCACATAGCTCCAGCAAGGGAGCAGGCCAGGGTTTGAAGCCAGGCCGTCTGGCTGGAGTCCACACTAGTGTCTGTGATGCTCTCAGGGCATTTAGCCTCTTCCAGCTGCTGCTCTGGCCCACAAGAAGCTCAGCACAGGTCAGTGGCTTCCTAAGGTCACACGGCAAAGTAGTGCAGAGCCCAGACCTGCTCCTGGCCCCTGGTTTGGGGAATGGGCTCTTTCAACATGAATGCCAGTGAGTTTGTCATAGTCATCCTGGCTTCTGTGTCCAGCACAGTGCTTGGGACACAGGCCAGTGGATGACGGGCTGATTGGACTGGAATAACTTCCCTGTGCAGTCATTTGTTCGTTCATTCATTCATTCATTCATTCACTAAGATTCTTCTTGATGCCAAGCCCTGTGTCTGGCCTTGTGGGTGCAGAGATGAGCAAGACACATCTTTTGCTCATAACCGAGGGACTATCAGGGGGAGGTGACAGCTGAGATTTGGCTGGAGAGAGGAGGGGAAGAAAGGACATTCTGGGCCGAGGGAATGGCGGATGCTTGTGGGGAACCCCCCACTGGCGGAAGAGCGGAGGAGCTGCCTGGATCTGGGGATCTGACTCTGCCAGGGCCAGGGGGTGGGTGAGGGGCGAGAAGGCAGACGTCAGGGAGTTCGCCACGGGCTGAGGGTCAGCTGCTCCCTCCCCTGCCTGAGGCCCACCCCCGGGGAGGAGTGGAGAGAGGGGAGGTGCCTTTGAGAAAAGGACAGGGAGGCTGCCTTTCTGGGTCACAACTGGAAGGGGAAGTGGGGGCTGGGGGCTGGGTGGGGCTGAGGTCACAAGGCAGGAGCGACGGAGACAGAGCAGCAGCCCCGTTCAAGCCAGGGTGGGGAAGGGACAGTTCTTCAAGGGCTAGTCCCTCGGAGGCTGGGCAAGCAGAGGGAAGTGGGCCCAGCGAGCGGCTGCTCTGACCTCATCTCCCACCGCTAACTTCCTCCCTCACTTCCCGCTGCCCGGTCACTGGTTCTCCGTGTGCAGCTCGCTCCTGCCTCGGGGCCTTGGCACCTGCTGTCCCCACCGGAGATGGCTTCCTCCTCTTAGTCATTCACTCCTTCAGACGTCACTCCTCGGAGAAGTCTCCCACCCCCTCTAAACGGCAGCTCCCCATCCCTGTCCATCCTCCCTGTCCCCAGCGTTCACTGTTGCCCTCGTTGCTGCCTGCTGTCGAAGGTCCCTTTGCTCACTCCTCCACTGTCGGCCCCTTCTCAGGACATAAGCCCCACGGGGACAGGGGCTTGGCCCATCTGCTCACCACTGACCCCCAGCTCTGTGCACAGAGTGTGGCACACATGGGGCCCCGCGGCACAGCACTGAGCACTCGCCACGTACCAGGCACCGTCCTCCGGGCAGTAACTCATTCAATTCCGAAAATTCGGCAGGCAGGGCCAGTCTTAGGATGGTGGGGCCCGCAGCTGAATCAGCCTCTGGATCTTTAAGGAAAACACACACAGTCAGAAATATTAACTAGGAATGGTGCCTTGAGAGGGGGCCTACCCCCTGTTAGGTGTGAGGAAACTGAGGCACGGAGAGGTTAAGTAACTTCTTGGCTTGCAAGTGGCAGCCTTGGTATTTGAGGTCAGGAAATCTGAATTCAAAGACGCTGGAGGGTTTGGATGCTCTACGTATGGCCTTGACCTCCATATATGATGATGGCCTGTGCCTTCGCCAATGATTTAACCTTCTTCAGGCCTCAGTTTCCTCACTTGGAGCCTGAGGATGCTCCCTGAGCAGGCAGGGGGGCAGCCCATTTTGAGAGGCTCAACGCCCTCTCTCACCCCGTTGCCCTTCAGGGGTTTCATTTGACTGGAAGGGTGCTGAAGTCACCCACCCACCCACCTGTCCGATGGCCGTCCGCAGCTCTCCCGTGGGCCAGGCCCTGCGCTAGGCACAGAGGCGAAGGCCGCAAACACAGTCACGGCTGGCAGGGAGCTCATCTGGTGATAAAAGAAGGCAACAACAGAAAACTGAGCTACAGCTTGTGCTCATCACTGGGAGGGGGACTCAACAGAGGAAAACAAAGCAGGTGAGAATGGGGGCCTGGTGGGGGCAGGGCGGCCGGGGAGGCCTCACTGAACAGGGGACCTCTGACCCGAGAGCTGACCGGGAGAGCCATGAGCCAGGCAGGCATCCGACGGAGAAGAAACCCGAGGCAGAAGGAACAGCAAGGTCAATGGCTCTGAGGAAGGGATGGGCTTGATGAGTTTGGGGAAACAGCTGTTGAGGGGGGCCAAGGTCAGAGGGTTTGTGGGTGTGGACCATGTGGGGCCTGCAGGTCGCTGTCAGGATCCGAAGAAGATGGGAACCCCTGGAGGGCCTGGAGCAGAGGGGTCTCCGCTCCACGGGCTCGCTCTGGCTGCTGGCGGAGGGCAGAGGGCAGGGCGGAGGGCAGAAGGAGGGAGAGCGGTCGGGAGCCTCCTGTGTCTGTCTGGGCGAGGGAGGTCGGTGGTCCGGATTAGGGAGGTGTGCGGAGGCGTGGGCAGCAGTTCGATTCTGGATTAGTTTTGAACATTGGTCAGACGGGGTTTGTAATGGGTTGGGTTCCAGTTAACTACTGCTGCGTAACCCACCGACCCAAAACTTAGTGGCTTTAAACCACAACAATCTTTTTATTATTTCTCGTAGCTTCAGTGGTTTGGGATGGGCTTGGCTGGTGGTCTGGCTGGGGAGTCTCTCACGCAGTAGCAGGCTGTGGCTGCAGCTGGCCACAGCAGGGTGGGAGCAGTGGGTGCCGGGGTGTCTCGCTCCACTTCCTGTACTCTTGGGGCCTTGCCACTGGGTCTTTCCATGTGGGCTGGTGGTGCTTCCTCCCCGCATGGCAGCTCACCGCCGCCCAGGCTGGCGTCCCAGGAAAACCACGCAGAAGTTGCATTGCATTTTGCGACCAGGCTCAAACGCCAGGGCATTGCTTGGGCAAGTTCAAGTCTACGCAGATTCGAGGAGAGGAAACTGCCGAAGCATGTCTCCGTGGAGGGGAGCAACAGCATCCCACTGTGAGAACGCGTGGGGTGGAAACTATGGCTGCGGCCCTCTCTGGGAAATGCCACCTGCCACGGGCTGGGGACGCCAGCTTGTGGGCTGTCACTGTGGGATGTGACCACAGCGCTGCGCCTCCTCACGCCTCCGTTTCCTCCTTTGTGAGAGGGAGCGGGCACTAGCTACATCCTAAGCTCGGGATTTGACAGGAGCCTGCTGCCCATGGGGCCAGGCTCAGTGAGCTAGAGCGTCCCTTCCCCATTTCCCACCAGCCCTGTGCCCCCTCCCCCTCCACAGAGAAGGTGGGGCAGGTGTTGGGTGGCTGTGCCTCGAGGGGTCTGGCCCCTCTCTGCCACCTGGCTGGGCCTGGGCTGCCCTCCTTTGTGTGTGTGTGTGCCTGTGGCCATGCGTGTGCAACAGGCGTGCTTGTGTGTGCACACCCATGAACTCATGTGCTCTCTCCCAGCCAAGCCACAAGGGGCGGCTGAGCCACTAGCCAGCTGCTTGTTCAGGACACCTGGCCACATCCTCCAGGACCAGACGCTCACCTGGCCCTGAGGGCTCCTCTCAAGCCCAGTCCTCAGGCGGCCCTCCTCCACCTTCCCTGGGCCAGGCCTGTCACCGTCCCCTCCACGCTGCAGGGGCCTCCATCCCCTCAGCCCTCCTCTCCAGGGCCCATGTGGCAGCCTGAGCCCTACCCACCCCCCACCCCCCACCGTGGACACAGGCATATGGTTTTTGACAGGGCAACACTACCCATCAGAAGGCAGGCCAGTGGCTGTCAGCAGCTGGGCCGGAGGGCATTGGAGGAACTTTCAGAGGGACAAAATGTTCCACATCCTGATTGAGGAGGAGGTTACACGACTGTGTGCACTGAGGTTGGACAGCTGGTGACTTTTGCTGTGTGTACATCACACCTGGATAAAGACGACGGCAACAACAACACAACCTTCCCAGGCCCCTCGGCCGTCCTGTGCCTGGCGCAGCAGCAGACAGAATGGACAAAGTCCCCGTCCCCACGGGAGTGGCGGGAGGCGGCAGACAGTTACTCCAGGGAATGCTGCAGGCGAGGGTGCTGTGCAGAACATCAAAGCCGCCCGGGAGACAGGAGAGGCCAAGCTCATCTCAAGGTCTCTGGTGACCTGCTTTCTCCCAGACTTGTCCCCTTGAGCGGTTCCCCCGCAGCCTGGGAGAGGGGCCCTGGGGCGCCCTGTGCCAGCAGGAGGAGACGCCAGAGGGAGGGGATACGCGGATGCTCCTGTGCTCCCACCTCAAGGTTGGGGTGAGGGGACACCAGCTGGTTCAGGTCCTTGTGAATGCACCCTGGGCACACAGGTTCTCCTAGGCCACCAGGGTGCACACGCTGACGCTGGACTCTGGCCCGCGTACACGTCCACACCCCAGTTTTGGTGCCCGTCCTCTTTCACACACGCCCTACGGCTTCCACACTCTCTGCGGGCACAAGCACATACAGGCTGGTGCACTTGCATGCTCACCTCGGCTCTGCTGCACACACGGGAGGAGCTAAGGCTATCGAGCCCTTACTGTCTACGCATCCTATCGCGAGCACTTACTGTTAGCACAGTCTATCGGGTCCTCCCAACAGCCCTGAGTGGCGGGCGCTCTCGTGATCCCATGGTACAGGTGGGGAAACTGAGGTGCCGGGGAGGGGGTGCCCAAAGTCTGAGCCCACAGTGGGGAGCTGGGGTCTGCAGCCAGGCAGCCTGGCCCTGGGGTCTGGTGTCTGTGGCTCCCCACAGACACCACCCTGTGTTGGGGATGCCCATCTCCAGTGTCTCCGGCCCACCCAGAGGCCCTGCACCCCGCATGCGTGCACCCAGCACCTCAGAGCTCACGGAGCCCTCTCTGCCCTGAGACAGGAGCAGGGCGGGTCATCACCTCTGTCTCACAGAAGAGGAACCTGAGGGAGAAGGGACGGTAAGGGCCTCGCTCAAGGTCAAGCTGGGGCTGACAGCCAAACGGGGACTAGACGGACGTCCCTGCCGCCCGGCCCATCCACCCTGCCTGCCCTTGGGAAGCGTTGAGCGGCCGTCTCCGCCAGGCAAACCGTCCTCTGCGGCACAGACTCGGGACTTCTCTGGAGAGCCGTGAGCAGAGAGAGGTGTGAGTGGGCAGCAGCGTATCACGGGCGCTGGGCGGGGCGGGGCGCCTTCCCGAGCAGGCACGAGGTTCACGTTCGGCCTGGTCTTGGGGAGCCTGGAGGGTGAAGGAAGAGTCTGAGGGGCAGGTGTGCTGGTCCTGAAGCCACTCCTGGGCCTGGCCACTGCGGGGGGCCTGAGCACATCAGGTGTGCCTCATCCACGCCTGTGATGGGGGCCGTGTGTTCCTGCCAGGGGGACAGGGACCAGGGAGGACCCTAGACTGCAGATTCCTGGAGGGAGAGCTGGCTCTGTGTCCCCTAGGCCCTGCCTGAAGGTGAGGCGCCCGGCCCAGGACGTGCGGCTCCCAGCCTGCCCTCGATGCCTCTGTCCTCTGCGGGAGGCTGGGCCAGCCAGGCATTGTTCTCGGGTTTAAAAATAAAGGCATCTTGGCCCGCACCCTGCTGGCAGCGCGGAGGAGGGGGCAGCCGTGCCCCGGGCTGAAGGGCATCTGGCTGTAAGAGGAGGTCTCACCCAGCGCCACCGCCGGCAGAGCGGGGAGTGTGGGGGGTCCCCAGAGGATCCCCGGCACCTCAACTTTTCCTGCCACGAGGGGCACAGGCGGAGGGTGTCTGGGTGCCTGCTGCCTTCAGCTGCCATCTCCTCACTCTGGCCACCAAGGCTGCCCCTCGCCCTCAGAAGAAGCTTCTGACAACCTGGGGCCACTGCAGGGGCAGGAGCTTCCGCTGATACCCTTTTTTTCCTGCCAGCTGATGAGACTGGTGATAGTGGCAGTGCCCCAACCACCGCAGTGGGGAAGGCGCCGTCGTCAGCACCATCAGACAAATGAGGAAATCAAAGCTCAGAGTGGTGCAGTGACTTGCCTAAGGCCACACAGCTGGTCAGTGCAGGAGCCCGGTCAGTGCAGCGCAGACACGCCCAGGTCTGTCTGACTCCCGAGTGAGGACCTGGCCAGGTGCCCCTCGCCCCCTGCCCTCCAGTGCTCCACCTTCCCCTGCTCTTGCCCCAGGCCCTCCGAAGGCCAGCACAGGGAAGAAGCTTTCTCCTTCTCCAAAATGGTCAGGGATGGAAAAACTGGGTGGGAGTGGGAAGAGGAGGGAGGGAAACAGCCAGGGCCTGTGTGTATGTGGGGAGAGGGAGTGGGGGTATTACCTTATTAAAATCTCACACCAAGCCCTGGCACAGTGGGCTGTCCCCATTTTGTAGATGAGGAAACTGAGGCCCAGAGAGGCCGTCACTGATGAGGTGGTATTGGAACCCAGACCAGCCCAAAGCTCTTCCCTTACACCAGGGACCGAAGGGTTAACAGGAATCTCCAACACAGAGCATTACCTCCCCCTCCCCCAGCAGGGTTCAAGTGTAAACCTAGAGCACTGTGGGTGTGAGCAGCTGGAGGGAAGAGTGTGATGGGGGGCAGTGTTGCTAGGAGACCGCTCCCCCACTCCGGGAGGGATGGTGAGTGGAGAGCCAGTGAGTAGTTCAGGGCAGCAGGAGTACAGGATGCCCCCACCTGAGATGAGGCAGGCAGGCCCGCCCTCCCCTCCGTGGCTCATGGCCGCCAGCCTCCCTGCTCCAGACGAGATCCGGTGATCCCCCATCCGCCCCCAAGGGCTCTGCCAAGGTTGGCACACTGGTGCTGGCACCGGAAAGCGACATTCCAGAGGCCCCCCGCAACTCCCTGCCAACCCCAGATTCTTGGCAGAGCAGGAGAGCGGGGGCTTCTGGGAGATGCTCGGGGCAGGAGCATGGGGGTGAGGGTTACCGTGGGGGAGAGTTGTGGGAGGGGCCAGGTCAGAACACCTGTCCACAGGAAGTGGGTGGAGCCAGGCCAGAGACTGGGCAGACCCCGCCCATCCCCCAGGGACTGCGCATCTGCAGCCTGCTCACCCCCACCCCAGCAGCAGCTGGGCTGGCGCGGCCGTGCAGCCCACAGAACAGGGCCCTGGGCCAGGGGCAGTGTCTCAGACACGGGGTTCCTGAAAAGACACATCCTCTTCGGGTGCGAAGTTCCTCTTATTACCTACTGTAAAAGGTTCTCCAGGCAGAGCTCTGACTCCTTGTGTGGCCTTGGGCAAGACACATGCCCTCTCTGGGCCTCAGAGAGTCCGGAGAGGATGGAAGCAGGTCCGTCCTGAAGGTGTCCTGTAGCCAGCGGTTGTTCCTGTCCGAAGATGGGGTGACGCTGGTCTCCCCCTGGTCTCCCTGGGGTCCCATCACTACACAGCAGCCGACAGGTCCTTTTACTCATTTATTGTTATTTTTAGAGAGAAGGGAAGGGAGGGAGAAAGAGAGGGAGAGAAACAGCCACGTGCGAGAGAAACGTCGATCGGCTGCTTTTCTCACGTCCCCAGCCTGGAACCCGGCCCACAACCCAGGCATGTGCCCTGACTGGGAACTGAACCAGCGACCTTTCGGTGTGCAGGACAGCGCCCAGCCAGTGAGCCACACCAGTCCGGGCCAACAGGTTCGGACACTGGCTCCCCTGCTCGTCATCCTGGGGGAGGGGACTCCATCACACAGGGAGCTCGGGCCCTTCTGGGAGTGGGGTCCAGCCTCCCGCCCACCCTGAGCCAGATGAGTTTCTCTTCTCCTGGCGCGCGTCCTGGAGCCTCCTCTGGCCTAGAGGGTTCAGCCCACCCAGGCCTTCGAATAGTCCTTTCTGCTCATCCAAGACGCAGCTCAGATGTCACCTCTCGGCGGCCTTCGCTGACCCTTTCTCCGCGCTGACCAGGGCCCTCCGCCCCAGGCAGCTTTTCAGATCTCTGATCTGCTTCCTTCAGAACATCTGTCATGACCAAAATGATCTTTATTGTTTACTTGCTGATTGTCCTTCTTCCTCTGGACTGTCCACTCAGGGAAAACGTGGTCGGGCTGTCCGCCCAGTGCTGGGCCCAGCACGCAGCAAGCCCTCAGTGGGTCAGTTTTAAATGGATGCCTACGAGACTTCTCGGTTTTGCCCAACTCGCCCAGGACCCTGGTTCTTCAACGTGTGCTTTTCACCAGGGGGGTTGATGCTCTGTCCCTCCCTCTGTGGCTTCCCCACCCAGACTGCTGGTGAAGTTCTTGGGAACTCAGCTCTGAGCCCAGCGGCCAACGGGCCGGCAGGGCCGGGAGGGAAGATCTGTGACCCCTGGTCCCCTTGTAGTCAATTCCCCAAGAGCTGGAGCACAGCCCTGGACCTGGAAACCCCCTGGGCCTGGCTGCTGGGGTGGTGATTCTGGGGTGACCTCATTGCCTTGAAAGGAGGGCAGCAGGGGCAGGAAGTGGAGGACGAATCAGAGGAGCTAAATTTGGAGCGCTTGATTCAGCTCGGGCCAGACAATATTCCTGGAGTCCCCATTGTTGTGAGGGGCCAGAGGGCAGAGTGTCCATTGAATGGCTGGGTCTGAGCCATGCCAAGCTGTCTGGACGTGCGGTGGTTGGGGGCAGTGGGACGGGTGGCCCCCTTCCTGCTAAGGGAGAACCCAGGCCCAGGGTCACTAGGGCAGAGCCAGGGGGTGCAGGGCCTGGGGGAGCTGCTCTTGGGATTAAGGCCCAAGGTGGAGAGGACGGTGCTCCACAGGTGAGGAGGGGGCGCTGGGTGGATGACAGCCTCTCAGCTGTGCAGCTCTCCCGGCAGCCCAGACCACGGTCAGCCCTCTTCTCTGCTTCACCGTTTACAGGCCAGAGGCCTGAGGCTCAGACCGGTGCGGCTAGTGGCTCACGCTGGGAGCTGGTTGTGGAAGGCCACACGGGCGCAGTGTCCTGCCTCCCAGCCTGTGCCCACAGCAGTCAGCTACGCCCCTGGCCCGCTGCCCTCCCACCCAGCCAGGCAGCCTCAGGGCGAGAGGAGAGGGTGCCTCTGCCTGTGCAGGCTCTAGGACCCATTGCCATGGCAACCTGGGGTCCAGCCTGCCCTGCTCTGGAGATGAGCCTGAATTCAGCTGGGGATTTCCTCGGGTGAGCCAGCAGGGGCTGGGGTGCCTTCTGACCTTGGTCTTCCAGAGCCTGGGCCTGGGCCAGCAGCCCAGCCCTAGCTGCCTGGGCTGATCACAAGGGCTAGGCCACTGATCCTTGAGGGTGTCCTGTTTCTGCACCCACGCCTCATGCCCACACTGTGACCAGGCAGCTAAAGAAGGGTGGGGACTGTCCCCAATTCAAGGCCACCCCGGTGGGGGAAAGCTCAGCAGGCTAAGCGTCCAAGAATCTCATGCCCCTGTTCAAGCTCCCCACCTCCCCTCTTGCAAGTCCCATTGATGCCCAGGGAACTTTTGGGGCCACCTGCCTTGAAAATGGGGGAGGGGATCAGAAGGCCCAACAGACCTGCTGTTCCTACTGACCTGTGACAAGCACAGGGAGAGGACCTACGATGCCTGGAGTGTGGCCCCTGCCTTCCTTCCTCTGTCCAGCTCAGGGACAGTTTTGAGAGCGGGGCCAGCCCCTCCTCCACCCCCAGCCCTTTACAGGTGAGAAGCCCAAGGGTCTGAGCTAGGAAGAGCCTGGGTCTGAGGCCATTCCTGGGGCAGCAGCTTCACCTGTCCTCTGGGGCCCTGCCCACTCAGGACGGGACACCAGACCTCCTCTCCCCGTAGCCCCACGACCCTGCCCCGGGTGGCGGCCCGAGGCTGTTCACTGCTCCTCTAGATTTCACAGCGTGACTCATGTTGTCGTGTTCTCAGGAGCTGAGTAACCACCTGAGTTATTTATACTCTGGCTTCCTTCCCTCCTCCCAGAACTCGGGCAGGGAGGATGAGGAGGGGGTGGGGAGGGACCTGGGAGGGGGGATGTGGACTAGGAGAAGGCAGCTGAGCACCCCCCCACATGCCCTCCCCTGGGGTACCACCCCCGTAAAGCACCCAAAAATAACCACGCTCTCAGCACAACAGGATGGGCTTGGACCCACGGCATCGATATATAGGTGCTGTGATGGTTTGGGGAGGGGGGAATTCCTTTTCCGAACGAGTCACCCGTCTGGAAAAATAAAGAAGGAAAAAGCTGAAATTTTTTCCTTCCATCAAAACAGGAAGGAGCTGGGGGAGGTGGGAGGGTGGATAGGGAGATGAGGGGTGGCGGCTGAGATGGGTCCTCCGCCCTGCGGTGGTCTTCAGGGAAGGGAAGCCCCCAGGAACCTGTCCTCTGTGGCCCACTGGCCCAGGTCTGGCTCCAGGCATCCCCCTTGTGGGCCAGACCCAGGTGCCGTGGGCAGTTTTGTGGTCCCTTCCTCCCAGTCCTGGGTGCCTTCAGGGCACAAACAGATGCCCAGGGACCCGCCGACCTGTGTTTCCCCCAGTTCCCAAGCTACACAGACATGCGTGCCCATCCCCACATGTCCCCACCAAAGCCACAAGAGAAGAGGTCTCCCTCTGGGCGGGTGGGACTTGAGGTGGGGTCGGCCTCCCTGACCTACCTGTTTTTTCCCACTTCCCTTGAGCACCGTCCTGAGAACCCTGTGACCTTAAGCTCCAATTTGACTTTGATCCCGCTCTAACCAGCAGGTGCTCTTAGGGAAGTCACTGTCTTTCTCTGAGCCTCAGTTTCCCCATCTGGAGTGAGGTAGCGGTCACTCCCTCCAGGGCAGGTCATGAAGACTTCCTGGCCGGTGGGGCGGGGTGGGGGGCGGGGGTAGCGCTGGAACCGCAGCTCCTGCTTCCTGAGCTTTCTCTGTGTGCCACGCACCTGCATTCAGTCGCTAGATCACCGGAACGTGGGAGGTGCTAGAATTGTCTTCGTCTATGGCCCAGAGGGCAGGGACTTACCAGAGGCAAACCACTGGGATGTGGTCAAGGCTGGTGGATGGGGCACTCAGGGCTCCTTAGCACTGTTCGCATCCAAGGAAGAATGACGGAGATCCGACCAGAGCCCAGAGGGGAAGAGTGAGGGGGAGGGAGGAAGAAAGAAGTGGGAAGAGGGCGGCCCAGTTTCCTTGGGCTGTGTGCCCCCCCCCGGGACCCTGGATGACAAGGCCCTGGCTTCAGCATGGACGTGCCCCCCTTGCCAGGGGGGTGCATCTTCGCCCAAGGAGCGTTCTGCCCACCGCCGCCGCGGTAGTTACTGTTAAGATGGTTAGTCACCCCGCTGGGCTGCCCTCTGTTTGCTTATTGCCTTACATAAGCGCCACCTGAGGGTGTTTGTACAGTTGTCTCAGTCTTGCTGTCTTCCACCTGCATGCCTCAGCCCGTGAGCGTGGCGAGGGCAGGGGGCTCTGGAGGGGTGAGCTGGCAAAGGAACTCAGGCCCAGCCCCGTGTGAGGACGACCCCGGGTAGCGGGCAGGGCCTGTCTGCACACGTTCCCCGCAATGTGTTGGCGGCGGGATCCCTCCGCAGAGGAGGGCACTGCGGTCTTGGGCTTCGCTCCTCCAAGCCCAGCCCCGCGCAGGCCTGGGGTGGCCACTCCAGGAGGTGCAGCCCTGATGTCCCAGGCACTGGTTCCAATCTTCCTCAACCACCTCCAGGACTTGTCCGTGAAATGGTGGCAGTGTCCTCTGCTCTGCCTGGACTGTCGGGGGGTCGGGGGCCGAGGTAGCTGGAGCTGTATGAAGCCCCGGCTGCTTCTCTCCTGCGCACGCGCAGCCCTGGGGCCGTGGGAACACGCAACAGGTCCCTGGCTGGCATGACACTGCGCTACTGACGGCCCCCAGGTGCAGAGCTGCTGGTCAGTGGGCCACACTCTGGGGGCAGCAGTGTGGGTCCTGACTGTGCCCTGGACTGTGCCAGGCACTGGGCTGCGCCGTCTTGCCCATTCCCACGTCCGACCCCCACGGCATCCCTGCAAGGCAAATATGGTCGCCGCAGCTTGCTGAGGTGGAAGCTGAGACCCAGAGAGGTCAATGCCGCGCCCAAGGACTCACAGCCAGAAACTGGAGCAGCAGGGTCTCAAAGCCAGGCCCATAGGGTTTACAGGGTCCTTGTCCATTAATCCAAACCTTTGCACCAGCTCCCGGCCCTTCCCTTGAGAAGCTTACAGTCTTCATGAGGACCTAGGATATACCCAGGACGGAGAAACATCCTTGAGTGGCCTCCAGGCAGTGGTGGGAAGGGACGATTTGCTACTTTCGGGAACCTGCCCTGGGGAAAGCTCCACTGGGGGGCAGGCAGAAGTGGTGAGGAAGAGGGTGAGAGGGGTGGGAGAGGAGCGTGAAGGGCACTCTGGGGACAGCTCAAGTATGGTGTGATTTGGGGGGAAATGAGTCACCATCTGTTTCTCGTGAAGCCTAGCCTCCCGCAGACCCCTTCTCCCCCAGCCACCGTCTCCCCTCCCTTGTTTCTGAACACTCTTCCCACAGAGGAGGGCCAGGGTCCCTGCACTTGGCAGAACCAAGTGTCACCCCATTCCCATCCTCTACTCGCTGTGTGACCTTGGGCAAGTCACATGACACCTCTGAACCACAGATGTCCTCTCCGAACACCCCTGGCTTGTACTGTGGGGCACAGGTTTGGACACCGATGCTGTGTCCAATCTTCTCCCAGAGGGGAGCTCCCTCATGGCAGCGGGAGGTGCAGACTTGGGGTGCAGGGTGAGCCAGGGGGAGGAGGGGGAGGAAGGGATTATCTGTAGGGGCTGCAGGCCACTGCACCTTCCATCTGCCTTTCCCTCTAGCAGCCTCTAGGGGCCCCTGTCCAGCGTCAGCCCAGCAGGGTGGGTAGCTGTTCGTTACAGCGAGGGGGGGCTCTTCACCCCAGGGCCCTTCCCAGACAGGGTGGGGCTCAGCTAAAACATGCGGGTGAGTGCCGCTGGGGCCGGTGGGCCTGTGCGTTGTCATCGTGGCCTGGCCTGGCAGGTGGGCATAGATGTTGAGTGATGCCAGCACTAGGCTGCCCAGGTTCAAATCCCAGCTCTGCCCTCACTCATCCTTGACCTTGCAAAGCTGCTGCAGACCTTGGTTCCCCCTCTGTGAAAGGAGGGTGACCATAGCTCCTCTCCTGCAGGCACGTTGTGAGGCTGAATGGAGTTAATACTCCTGAGGGGCTTGGAACAAGCTGCAGACGCAGTGAACACCTCGTATACATTTGCTCTTGGGAATGTGGATGAAAAATTGGTCGCAGTCACACTATGGCTGGCTTCCCATGCCTTTGCCAGGCCTATCACATTCCCTGCAGTTACAAACAGTTCCTCTGGAAAGCTGGTAGGGGCCTATCCATACCCTCCCCCCAGAGGGGCTGCTACTGCCTGTCTGCCCCTCTCTCCCTCCTGCTCTGTTGCTTCCAGAGTCCCCAGCCACATCCTCAGAACATGGCAGCAAGGACCCCCTGGGCTGGCTAACCCCCTGGGCTGGGTCCCCGACCCAGCTTCCCACCTGGGGGGTTGCGCATGGCTTCTCGCCCTGGGGTGGTGGGTGGGTTGCGGGGTCCACTGGCTCCACCCCCATGCCACCTCCTCCATCGAGCTCGTTTGTTTGATTTTCTGTGTATAAAGTGGTGTGAAAAGCTGGGCAGCTCAGACCCAGGCCACGTGAGGAGGAATCACAGAACAGGGAGATGGTGAAGGTGTGGCCTCTGTCACCACAGCCCAGGGTTCAAATCCCGGCACTGCCACTTCCTTGCTGGGTGGTGCTGGATGCACTAGTGTCCCTCTCTGAGCCTCAGAGCCCCGTCCTCAGGTCTGAACACCAGGAGAGCGCTAGCGCTCTGGGAAGGGGGCAAGGACTCAGCTCGCTTCGGTCCGTTGCTGATAAAAGGAGGATAATCGCTGTACTTCCCTCATGGCAGTCAGTTCAGGCAAGGCACTCGGCGCCGGGCGAAGGCTGTGTAAGAGGGCGCCACCGTTATCGCAGTGCCCGAGGCCCAGCAGGTGAGCCGCAGAGGGTGCAGTGAGAATGAGCTTGGACTCGCCCATCACAAGATCCCGGCAAGGTCATCACCCAGCCCGGAGAGGCCCAGCTCCCCTCACCCTGGGGGGCTTCACTCCATGTCCAGCCGGCTTCCAGGACAGGTAGATCTGAGCTGCCCCGTCCAAACATCCTCTTCCTCGTCTGGAGACTGAGGAGCTAAAAATGTGCCGCTTGGCCCAGGAAAACAAACACCGCGCTTCCCTTGCCTTTGTATACAGGACACAAGGCCAAGGCCGCAGAGGCAGTGAGGTGGCTCTCCCAGGCTGGGTCAGTCTGTCTGTCTGTCTGCCTGCCTGCCTCTCTGCCACTCATAGCCGCCATGGCCAGAGCCTCGCCTGGGTTGGGGCTCTGTGTGAGGACACGCTGTGCCCTGGGCGACGTGCCCCGACTTCCCCGGCCTCGGCCTCCTCTCCTGGAGCTGTCTCTGGAGCTCACGGGGTGTGTGTGTGTGTATCTGTGTGCGTACACGTGTGTATCTTGGAGTGAGGATCATGATAACCCTGACACCCAGCACGTGTGGGCTGCTCACCCCTGCCCTCTGCACCCAGGACGCAGTCATGCGTTCGACTCCGTGTGGTGGTCACCACCCCGCCCCACTCCGAACGATGAGCACACGGAGGCCAGGAAGCTGCAGAAACTGGCTCCAGGTCACGAACGTGCGAACGGTGGAGTGGGGCTTTGAATCCAGGCCGTCTTTGATGGGAAACCTGGTCCCTCACCCTCTTTGAGCCTCTGTTTCCCCAGCTGTAAAATGAGCGTGCACAACATAATGCCTCCCTCACTGGTGACTCTGAGGGTGAGACAGGGCGAAGCTGTGCAGACAGGGAGGCGGCCAGGGGCCTGGGGGGCACACCGCAGCTCCACGGTGAGGCACAGAGCACGTGCACTTCGCCGTCGCAGAGGGCTGGGTCGCAGGCCCTTCTGGGCATGGCCTTGGACTGCCCCCAGTTTGGGTCCCCATGTCCTTCTCCACCAAGTCAGGAAAGACACTTTCCCGGCACAGGTGCTGCCAGGGGCCCCTGGTGGAATGGGGTGCCTAGTACACAGCATCCCCACCCTCTGGACTTGAGTCTGCCCCTGGGTTTGAAGCAGGTTCCTTCCTCAGCCTGGTCCCCACTCCTGGTGGGAGGGTGGGGTAACTTTAAGGGACAAGGGTGTGCACAGCTTGCTCTGAAGACCCCATATGCAATGCCCGGCCTTGGGCGGCCACCACCCCAGCACTTGGCTGAGGGCTGTGGCTGCTTGGTTCGGACCTGTCAGGGGGTTGGTGGGTGACAGTTATGGGGGTGGGGCCCCCACCCCACATAAACCCACTCCCAGCCCTACTGGAAAGCCTGATTCCTCGGTGGCCCGAATGCTAGAGATCAGCTGGGGCCTCCCCAGATCTATGAGGGCCATGCCCCTTGCCCATGAGCTCAGAGGCTCAAGCCCCTCCTCACCTCTGTCCACCCCTCAGGCGGGGTCTGACATCTCTGCACCGACAGGCCAGGACTCAGAAAGAGAAACGGGTGAGATTTTACTCCTTTATTCATTCCTTCGGCAGACATCTATAGGGCAGCTCCTGTGTGGTGGGGACTTGAACCAGGCCCTTGCTCACCTGGAGCTCCGTCTAGTGCTAGACCTGTCGATGGGCAATGACAATACCATGAGGCGCATGCCACGGGAACCCAGAGCAAGCAATAAGCCAGGCTACGGGGGCTTCCTGGAGGAGGCACAAGCTGAGCTGAGCATGACAGGAAGGCGAGAGAAGCTGTTCTTTAGAGAAGTGCCTGTGGAAAGGCCCGCACATTGACATGGTGTCTGCAAGGAGAGGGCACAGGAAGGGTTCATCTGGGCATTACACTCAGGCCCCATGCCACATGGTCCCTGCCACCTCTGTGGTCCCTATCCTGCCACTTCTAACCAGGGCACAAAGACTTCTGGGCTGTAGTGACTTATGTCTATCTCAGGAGCTGGGGAGGTCCCAGGTGCCAGGACTGGTCTCCTTCCTCATTCCATTCCCTTGTGCATCATGCAGGGCCTGCACACAGTAGGTCCTCACTGATGCTGAGCCTACCCAATAGTCTTCCCCTCTTTGCAGCTCTCCCCAGGCTGAGCCGTATGCTCCCCCTTTTGTGTGCTTACAGCGCTTTGTACACACGTGAGGGCTCATATTGGTACAGCCCTTTTCAGTCGGCAACACACTCAGTCGGCAATTTAATTTTACTTATATTAACATGTGTAGTGTTTACACAAGCCTTGTGTGAAAAGTGTCATCACTGTCACCATCATCACCTGCCAGGAGAAAGCACATCATGGTGGTTTAAGTGTGTGGTCTCTACAGCTGGACTGCTTGGGTTCAAGTCCTGGTTCTACTACTTACTGGCTGTGTGACCCTGAACAAGTTGCTTAACCTCTCTGTGCTTCAATTTCTCCATTTGCAAGAGTAACATATCTCAAAGGAGCACCGAGA
Source organism: Tonatia bakeri (assembly GCA_004024845.1). Lineage (NCBI taxonomy): Eukaryota > Metazoa > Chordata > Mammalia > Chiroptera > Phyllostomidae > Tonatia > Tonatia bakeri. The sequence continues at coordinate 28,238 of PVIA01006456.1, forward strand.
GGCTGCACACAGAGTAAGAATGTTACCTACCACATGATCACCTCAATAATAATGGTAGCTATTATCATCCCATTTACAGATAAGAATATAGAAGGTCAAGGTCAAGATCGCCTAGCTGCCCAGGGGGACAGTTTTAATCTCTAAGTCTTTAAACGTCAAAGCTCATGTTTTGGGGTTATCTTCCCACCCAGTCTCCCACCCCATCTCCCTTGTCACTCTGCCTTCTGATTTACCTATTCATACACCTGTCTGTCCTCGAGCTGGGGGCTCCTCCGGGGCTGGAGCCTGCATTAGCATTCTGCCGCTTCCCCAGTGCCCGGCGCGGTCCTCGGCCACTGGGAAACACGCAGGAGCTGCGCTGAAGGAACCATGCACTCCATGCGCCAGGCATCCAGCTCTGTGTCCCACGTGACTCATCCTGACCTCTAGACCACTCTTCGCTGGCCATCTGTAAACAGGCCCTCCTGAAAAGCCCTGCTCTGAGCGGCTGACCCTGCGCAGGTCTCAGGAGACGACGGACGAGGTTGTCGGTGTGCTTGTCTCAGTGACAGTGGGTGTGCATGCGCGTGAGGAGCAGGTTGCCCCCTCCCCCCAGGGATGTCTGGGCACAGAGGGCAGATGAGAGGCACCGCAAGGGGACCAGATAAAGTATCCTGAAGCCAGGAGCAGAGTGATGCAGTGGGCTGGGTGCTGGGCACAGCGGGTGTGCGTGTGACTCTGTGACTGTGACCGTGTGACTGCTGAAGGCAGGGACATAGCAGCTCCCAGAGCTGGGGGCGGAAGGTGTTAACTGTGTGAGTGCTGGCGTGGGCGGGGGGCCTGGGCCTCCAAACTGGGGGCTGAGGGAGGTAGTAAACATGAGGGTGACTAGGATGCTGCAGGATTGGGGGAGTTGTGTGACTTTGCAGTTCAACAAATTCAGATTCAGCCAGCGCTGGCAGCGCCCGTGCTGTGCCAGGCAGCCAGCTAGGAGAAGGAGACATGAACCCAGCGTTCAGCTGAATGGTACTGGCTGCAGGGTTTCTGTGATCCCCTTGTGGCTGGCTTGGAGCTGGGTGCTTTCTGCCCTTTCTGGCATTAAGTCCTCATTGTAACCCTACCTTACTTTGAGGCCAGATGGAGCAGCACAGAGAGGAAATGACTTGCCCAAGGTGACCCAGCCGCTCAGCGCCAGGACAGGATCTGAACCGGGCTGCAGAGCCGGAGTCTTTCTCTACCACGCCTGTGCCAGGGTGCAAATGCCAGGTCCTACAGGAGCCGGCTCGGACTCCTGGCCATGGTCCTGGAGACTCTCCCCAACCACATGAAACCAGGCTGTGGTCACTGCTTTGAGAGGCTCAGGGGTTGGTCACCCCTAGCTCTCTTTCCAGGGGCCAAATTCCTGGGCAGAGGGGCTGCTGGGCTCTTGGAGACCACCAAGCTCCTCATCCTTGCCTCAGGCCCTCCTGAGCTCCTGCCCCCCCCCCCTTCCCTCCTGGTGCTGACTCTCAGCCAGAAGAGGAAAGGCTGTCTCCACCCACCTCTCGCACTCTCCCTTCTTTATAAAGGCCAGAACAGCTGAAAGGGTGGCAACTTCTCCTCCTGCCACGGGGAGCAGCCCGCCTGCCTCCCCTCCAGCCTGCAGCCAACCCCCGCGGCCTCCCTGAGGGCTCTCCTCCGGCCGCCAGCGCCCATCTTTCATTCCCGATAGAGATATCTTGCACACACGCACACATACACACACGCGCAAAACGGGGGGGAAAAAACCCACCCTTCAGCCTCGCTGCAAAGAGAAAGCCAGAGCAGCCGCAGCTCGCAGCGGGTAGAAGACTCCCTGAGTGGGAAGCAGGCGGGCGGACTGACCGACGGACTCGCGCCACGTCCACCTGTCTGCTGCGTCGGGTCCAGAGAGCAGCGGGCACGCAGCACGCGGAGCAGCCGTGCCCGCCACCGGGACTCCGCTCCAGGGCGCACACGCTCCGGCCCCCCCACCCGGCCCGGGCGGGAGTTTGCACCTCTCGCTGCTTGGGTATTTGGGCCGCCGCTGCAAAGCCAACTTTGGAAAAAGTTTTTTTGGGGTGACTTTGGTTTTGAGGCACCCAGCTCTGCGCTTTCTGACTTCAAGGGCCTTCCCAGAAAATGTTGCAAAAAAGCTAAGCCGGCGGGCAGAGGAGAACGCCTTTAGCTGGCGAGAGAAGACGAACCATCGACTGCCGCGTTCTTTTTCCTCTTGGAGGTTGGAGTCCCCTGGGCGCCCCCACACGGCTAGACACCTCGGCTGGTTCGCGACGCAGCCCCCCGGCCGTGGATGCTCGCTCGGGCTCGGGATCCGCCCAGGTAGCGGCCTCGGACCCTTGCCCCGCGCCCAGGCTCTTCCCAGTCCCCCAACGACGACGGAGTCTGGGCTAAGGGCGGGGGCGCCCGGGGGCCATGCGGGTGAGCCGCTACAGCGGCTGCAGCGGCCAGAGCGCCTGATCGCCGCAGACCCCAGCCGAGCCCACCTTCCTCCCCAGCCCCCGCCCTCCACCCTGGCCGAGGGGGCGGCGCGCTTGGTCCACGCGTCTGGGGCCCTGTGGGGCCGGGCCCGGAGTCGGCATGAATCGCTGCTGGGCGCTCTTCCTGTCTCTCTGCTGCTACCTGCGTCTGGTCAGCGCTGAGGTGAGTTGCAAAGGCGGTGGGGTTGGTTCGCTTCATTCATTACCCCCACTCCTACCCCTTGGTAGCCCCTCACCTCCCCACAGTGAACTTTGGACCCTTGCAGGCGGTGGGACTGGTGCTGGGCGCTAGGTGACCTCCGAGGGCTGACACGCGAGGTGCGGGAGGTGCCAGGCTCTAAGGGGAGGGTGTAGTGGTGGCTTTCCTTCCCCGGAGCTATCCCAGATTCTCCGCCTTTAAGCGTCCGGGGAGATGTGTGTGGTCCTGTCCCCCACCCCTCAGGAACCGAATGTGCCCCTTTCCCTGCGAGTGGAGAGGGGGTGGGGTGGTGCCGAGGGTGCAGAAGGCAGCGCGTCCTCTCGAGCCCACTTCTGTTCCAGCTTAGGTTCTGTCTGGGACCTGGCTTGCACGGGGGGAGAGAGCTTGCGCACTGGTAGCGGCCACGCCAACCTTCGGCAAGGTTTTGGTCCCACCCTGGCTCCCACTCCCGGTCACAGCGGGCACCCTCGGGCCGTGCAGGGCATGCCCAGCCCCAGAGCGCGGTCCCGGAGCAGCTTGCGTCTCGGGCGCGGCGGAAGGGAGGTGGGGGTTTCGGACAGGTTTTGAGCACCTGGGGTTAGGGAGGAGTGGGGGCTCTGAGGAAACCCAGCCCCAGGACGGTGTGTGCCTGAAGCCCCGCCATGCCTACGCCCGAGCCCTGCAAGAGGAAGCACCGCTCTCCCCCGCTCGCAGGGTGCCTGGAAAAAGCCTAGCTGTAAGGGAGGTGGGGTGTAAAAACGTCTGCCAGAGCTATCGCGTCTGATCAGCACCCCCCGCCCCCAGCCTCAAGTAGCAGTGAGTTGGCAAGTGTACCCGGAATCCAGGTGGGAAAGGGGGCGGGGCAGGGAGGAGGCTCGAGGTGGAGGGGAGACAGGGCTGCCGGGAGCGCGGCGCGCCTAGGTCCGGTCCCGCTTCTGCTCGGCCGCGGCCGGGAGCCCGCACCTCCCCTCTCCACCTCCAACGAGGCAGGAAGGAGGCAGCGGCGGCAGCGAAAGGGTTAAGGCGAAGGGCTCCGAGGCTGCGGCCGGGCCTTGGGCGGCCGCCAGCGCAGGTTGTTTTGACCACGGAGGAGCTGTCGCCGTCTCCTTTTGTTCTCGGGGATCCTTGAGGGCCGCCGGCCGCCCGCCCTGGGGCCCCGCCCTTCCGCGGCCGTCCCCCGCGGCCCGCACCCGGGAGGGAGGACGCGGGGCTCGGCCAGGCCGCCTGCAGGCCCCTCCCGACGCCCCGTCCTCTCCTCTCGCAGCCCCCTGGGCTGCGGCCAGCTGTTGAGGAGGGGGCACCGGCCGGCCCCAGCTGCCGCCTCGCCGCGGGGCCTGGGGGTTGGGCCCGGTGCCAGGACGTCCTGGGAACCGCGGCGTCCCCGCCGCTGCTCTCCGCAGCCCACCCCTCCGGCCCCCCGACTCGCTCACTCACCCCACGCATGCACACTCTTGGCCGGAGGCGATGCTGCGCTCCGGCGGGCGGGCGCGCAGAGCTACGGGCACGCACTACTGCGGCCGGGTCGCGCGCCTGCCGCTGCCACGCCCGTGCACACGCGGGGCACACAGGCGCGCACCGCACACACACGCACGCAAGGCCCGGGGACACGCGGCCTCAGCACACGTACACGCCTGCCTACGCACGCACACCCAGCGCCAGCTACCCACCCTCGGCCACAGGTGGGCCCATGGTGGTCCCTGGAACCACCTCACCTCTGTAACGACTCCATTGCCTCCCTGGGTGCTATGAGGGAGGGGAAACAGGGACCCTTCCATCAGTCCTGGCTCCACAGCACCCACTTTTTTTTTGTTTTGTTTTTTGCCTGGTAAGGTCAGCCCCACGCCCTTCAAGAATTACTCTTCTGTGATTGCTCTTTTTCAGCTAATCCGGTGTGGCTGCAAATGGTATTGATGTGCTTGGGGGCCACTGACACGCGTTTCTCCCTCCAAGTGAGGCTTGGAGACTAGAGGACCCTGAGCCGCTGAGGGAGTTCCCCCGCCCTCCCTCTCCCTCTGCCGGCACTGTTCGGTCCCCTTTGCTTACCCAGCTGGGCGACAGCTGGCTAAGGCTTTCCCAGGCCTGCCCTTACCGTTCCCAGCCTCATCCAGCACCTCCTCCTGCTTTCCCACAACTCTGCGGTGCTGTGCGTGTGTAGGGGCGGGGCGGGTGGGGGGCGCTCCTGCACAGAAGCCAGTGCCTCCTCTCTTCAATCACAACACCCGTGAACACATGGCTCTTAGGAACCCGCAGTTGGGTGGTGCTTTGCAGTTTACAAAGCACTTTCTTGCTGAGCCTGAGCAAGCCTCAAGGTGGTTCTGGGAGAAGACGCCTAAAGGGCAAACCTATGGACCCCAGGGGACCAGTCCAGGAAGGGGGACTCCGGGAGGGCTTGCTGGTACAGGTGGCCTCGAATCTGGCCATGTCCCAAGCATGCATGGACTGTGCTGCAGGTGGAGGCCTCAGCGACTGGGAGGAGGCTAGGGAAGTCTGAGGCAGGTCCTGGCAGGGGGTCGGGTGAGCTGGCTCCTGGGGAGGGTCACTCCCACTGTCATGTGATGCCTCTGGCCTCCGCCATACCCTTCTTCGGGGAAAGAGCAAATGGGCCCCACCGCCCTTCACGACCCAGCTTCCAGCGGGTTTGCTAATGCCTTAGGTGGTGGCGGACCAGCTTGCTGGAATCTCCCAGTCCTAGAAGTGTCTGCAAGTTTAGGATCAAACAAAATTGGGAGGCTCTGGTGCAAGACCTAGAAAGATTGTGCTTGAGTGTGTGTGTGTGTGTGTGTGTGTGAGAGAGAGAGAGAGAGAGAGAGAGAGAGAGAGAGAGTGAGAGAGTGTCAGCAGGAGTGGGGAAGAGGTGTTCAGCATGTGCCCTGGCAACCCCTCTCCGAGTCTTCCCTTACTGGCACTGAAATGACAGCTCTTTGCATTTTCTGGTTCATTCAGTTGTTCATTACCTGCTCTTCCCTGCCTGGAGTGTGAGCTCCACCGGAGAGCTTCTGTCTTAGTGCTCGCCACCTCCCGAGCTGAGAGCGGTGCCTGGCCTGTAGGGGGGAGACTGACCTGTGAGTATTTGTAGAAAAGACAGTGCATCCTGCAGGTGGGGGAGGACCAGCTATGTGTCCAGTGCTTGCTGAGTGCTTCACAAATGCTGCCTCACTTAGCCCTTCCCCCAGAGCAGCCCAGCAAGGCCACTGCCCACCACTGGGCACCCTCATTCGAGCTCCCCCTGCCTCGTCTTGAAAGACAAGCTCGTCTTTCTTTTCCATGGTCTGGGACTTGGACTGGCAGCATGGAGGGGAGAAACAGAAGGAAAATCAGATTGCAAGGGTTCTGTGTCTCTTGAACTGAGCCTCAGTTTCCGCTGCCTAAAAATAGAAGGACATTGGATTAGCTCAGAGCTCCCCTACAGCAGCAGAGTAGTTACCAGGCCTCTTGAGAATGCAGAGTCCAGGGCCCTGCTCTGTGCTGACAGCTGGGACAGAGGTGGGGTAGGGGCAGTGATCGCCCTGGCTGCCAGGATTAGATTGCTGCACTGGTCCCTCTCTTCCTGCTGCAGCAGTTTCTCTGCTCCAGGGAGAGGTGGGGAGCCTGGTGAGAGGCTGGACTCACATTAAGGAGGGGTGGGGTCATGAGGGGGTGGTCCCAGGAGCAATAGGGAAGGGAAATGGTAGGTGGGAAGGCTGGTTCTAAATGGCTTCTGTGGTCTGCCCAGAGGAGGTTTCTTCAAAGGGCTTGGCTTTGGCATTGAATCTAAATTAGGCCTGAGATTCACAGGCAGGCAGGCAGGCGCTCAGAGGAGGCCCGGTAGGCTTCTCCCTCTGCCAGCCGCAGCCAACGCCCCTCGTTGCTCGGGCTGAGCCCTGAGCCCGGAGTCGTCTCCCTCAGCTGAAGGGCAGGAGGGCTGGGGAGAGTGTATCTGTGCGTGCTGGGGCCCAGGTGGAGGGTGGGTCCGGGCCCCTTTGATCTGCCATCCCAGTGGGGAGCAGGTAATTCATCCAGCCTTGCTCTAGCTGGTGCCCTTCCTACCTTCTGCAGCTGGTGCTGGGGGTGGGGTGGGGAGCGGGCTGTTTGCCTTGGCTCCCGTGGCTGGCTGTGCCCCAGCTGCCTTCTTGCCACGCCCTCACCCTGCCAGAACCCCAGGCCTGAGATCTGGGGCAGCTTCCCTGGAGTACCCAGCCTCCTTTCCCAGCTCCGACGAGGAGCTGCCCACCTAAGGAGGCTTCAAGAACCTGCATCCAGGAAAACCCTCACCCTGTGCTCACCCTTCCACATGAAGAAGAGCCTCTGACCCGAAGCTTCTGACCCCAAGCAGGTGCCCCCTCAGGGCATTGCACCCTGGAGCTGACCACAGACTGAATTTCCTCACTCTTCACCTACTCCCCAGTCCTGGAAGGGGCCCAGCAGCCCACACGGCCCCAGGCACAGCCACTGTGGGGCTAGGTGCCGCTTCCTGTGGCCCAGCGCGGAGGACAGGGCAGAGCCTCACACTCTCCTGTGGGTAGGCAGCTCTCCGCCCACCCACTGTCACTGTCAGAAATGTCTGGGGCTGCTGGCTCTGGGGGTGCAGACGGCTCGCTGCTGCCCTCGGAGGAGCCACGCTGGAGGAATGACCATGTCGACAGCTCATTGCACGCCCATTATTTGCTGGCTGCGCTGCCAGGGGCAATAGGCGTCCCAGTAACCCTGGTGAGGTGTTGTTAGCCCCACTTAAAAGATAGAGAAGCTGAGGTTTGAGGTTGTAAATACATACTCCAACAGTCAAGCTTTCCTCGGCAGCCGAAGTCTGTGCTCTTTCATCTGCTACTACAGCTTCTCAGCCCCGGCACTGTTGACATTTTGGGCGAGACAGTTCTTTGCTGTCCTGGGCATAGTAGGGTGGTTGGCAGTATCTCTGGCCTCTACCCACTAGTTTCCAGTAGCACCCCTGTTGTTGTGACAATCCAAAATGCCTCCAGACACAGCCAGTGTCCCCTGGGGGCCACTCGCCCCTGGCGGGGGACCTCTGCTCTGTGACCTCCACGGGAAGAAGAGGGGCCTGAACTGGAAATAGTACTGAGAAGCTCCGTGGTGGCTGGAAGAGGGAGGGGCCCTGCTCGGCTGCTTACTACTAGTCTTGTTGACCTGTAGCCATTCACGTCATTTTTCTAAGCCTCAGCTTCCTCATCTGGAAGGCGGGGATAAAAATAGCACCAGCCTCTTAGGGTGGGTAGTTAGTAATTAATGTAGCTCAGCGCCTGGCTTACAGTCAGCACTTAGTAAACCGTTCGCTGTGGGGTTTGTCAAAGCCGGGCGCTTTCATTGAGTTCTGGGCACCCGGTGGCCAGGTTAACAGACGTGTATGCAGGAATGACCTCCGCTTAGACTGAAGCGGACTTCAGAGGAGGCGGTTTGCGTGAGGGGTGGGCAAGACTATCCCAGGCGGAGAATCATACAGGAGCGAATCCCAGGGCGAAGGGGAGAGTCCTTCATGTGTTTTCCTGGCGTTTACTGAGCACCTACTGTGTGCTTTTCCCGAGTGTCTGTCCCGGGCTCTTCCACAGGCAGCCTGGGAGGCGTTCTGGGTTCGTTTCCATAAGATGTCACCTCCTTTGCATCATAGGCCAGGCCTGGGGCATCCGCTAAGCCTGATTGGGGGTCTGCCTTCCCTGCCACGGCTGGCAGCTGCAGCCAGCTCTCCCGGGCAGTTAATTGACTCATTACTCCACACACAGCCCGGGTGATCTGGCTGGGTCCCTGCCCCTTGGCTTTCTGCTGCTGCCTCTCCTGACATCCCTGGGCAGAAATAGACTCACATCAAATGTCTCCAATTCCCTCGATTCGCAGGTGAGAGCCAGTACAGAAAGGCCCAGTGGCCAGCCTGAGGTCACTGGTGGTTGGTAGTCGGAGAGAGTGGGATCCAGCTCTCTGGACCACTGGCTTTGGGGCTGAGAGAACCCTCTAGGTAGTGGCCTATCTCTGTCTTAACTGGCGACTGGGCCATCTGCCTTCCATTCTGGGGCTGGGTCCTATGTCCACAATTGGAGACCACCCAAGGTGTGGCCCCTCTCCTGGGGCCAGAGGAGGTCCCGCATGGTGGAGATGGGGGAGGAAAGGGGGTGGCAGCCAAGCCAACGTGTCACCTCGTTTCACACACACAGCCCCTGGCTGCACAGTCACGGACCCTGAAGGGAAGACCCTGATTTCCAGTCAGACTGACTGCTGCGCCCCGACGTTCCTTCCCTGGAGCTTCCGGCAGCTCTGGACACCAGCCAGAATGATAAGCTCCTCATTCAAATGAAGACACTGAGCTCAAGGGTTTTAAGGAATTTGTTTTAAAAGTGGTTTTGTCCACGAGGTCGACTCGGGTGGCCACGACTGGACGTGCTGGAACCCCTGGAGGAAGACACTGTGATAAGTGTCCAGGAAGTGAACTTTGTGGGGAGGATAAAAACTGATCAATCACCAGGCGTCTACCAGAGCTTTGGGGGAGAGCCTCGAGGGCCGGCCACGCGGGGCGGTGACCCACCCTTTCCTGCGGGGTGGTGAGGGAGGTGACTGTGCTAAGACTGGAGTCCTTGGAGTGACCCAGCTGGAACAGGAGCTCCTCCCTCCCTCACCCGGGGAGACGGAGGCACAGAGCTGCCGGACCCAGGTTAAACAGTAGCAGCCAGTCAAGTCCGCTGATGCCCTCCCTGGGGCCCCTTCCACAGGCCGTGCCGTCCTGTGTTTGCATGTGCATGTGTGTGTGTGCACAGGGGTGTGAGTTTGGATGTGCAGCGGCATCTCACACGTTGTCTTTGTCCCAAGGAGGAGGGTACCCGGACCGTGTGTCTCAGCCTCTCGTCTCCCTCACCTCCTTGTCCAGGCCGCTGGCATCAGCCCCTGGGGTCTCCCTGGACCAGAGGGGACGGGGCCGCGTCCTTCCTATTGGGTTGCTCTCGTGTCATTGTGGGACCTGCGGTTTCCCTGGAGGAAGCCCGGCTCCGAATGGGGCCTGTTAAAGTGCTTATTAAGTTTCAAGTGTTTCTGGTAACAGGCCAGGGGGGCTCTAAAAATAGTGTTTGGCTGGGCATGGGCCTCGGGTGAGCTTTCAGGTTCCCGGCCGCATCTGAGGATTCCCTTCTCTGCTCTCTGGGTGAGAGATTAAACAAACACCGTTAGTACTGGTGGCCTCCAAACACCATGCACCCCTGCAAGCATTCATGGAGCCCCGTGTGCACCCTGGAGGCGGGGAGCGTGCACAGGCTCGGCCACCAGGGAGCCTGGGGTTAGGGTGCTGGTTCTGCGGCAGGTCGGCTGCAGGACCCGGGCAAAGGGTGTTGCCTGCCTGAGCCTCTCTTTTCCCACTTGTGAACTGGGGATAATCAGACCGCCCATGACAAATGCTGGCCATCATTAGCTGCTGGGTGTGGAGGAGAAGCAGAAAGATGGGGGACCCTCCCAGAACCTGCAGTGTGGTGGGGGAGAAGGACATACACACCCAAACTCAGAGCAAGCTGGGGTCCTGCGTGGGGTGGGGACGAGTGGTCTGCGCCGGGTCTCAGAGGCTGTGGCAGGTTCTGGCCCCAGGACCTGGTGCTCCTGGCGGTCAGGCCTGGACTCTGCCACCTGCCCACCCCCAGCCTGGAGGTGCATCGGTCCATGGCCCAGGGGCCCTGTGGGAACTTTGAGTAGGAGGGAGTGTCTGTGATGGGGACAAGAGGGCCCGGCTGGGAAGCCCGGAGTCCCGGCTCACTTGGTCCCGTGCTGTCTGCCTGGCAGGGGGACCCCATTCCCGAGGAACTCTACGAGATGCTGAGTGACCACTCCATCCGCTCCTTCGATGACCTCCAGCGCCTGCTGCACGGAGACTCCGTAGGTAAATTGAATCCTCGTCCGCTGTTCCGGCCCCCCACTGAGTGCCTGGGAGCCGGGAGGGGCAGGGCAAGGCCATTGGCTCTTCCCTGACATCCAGAGAACGGAGGCCTGTGGCGGCCCAGGGAGGGCTCGGCCACACCCGTCTGGGGCAGGGCTGAGTAGGCAGACGGGTTGGTACCTGGGACGTGGGGCGTGGCAGGAGAAGCACTCCCATGTGTCTCTGGCTGGGTGCAGAGGGTGGGGCGCCTGGAGGTGCCCAGGGCATCTGCCCAATGAGTATCCAGGTGTGCACTCAGCCGGGGGGTGGTGCTGGAGGAGCCACATCCCTGCCCCTCTGGCCCAGGGCCCACTCCGCAAGGTCTCCTGGGGACACCTGGCCCAGGCCAGCGGGCTGCCCTGCCGGTGCCCAAGAGCGCACTCAGCGAGTGGGCACGTGCTCGGTGGCACACGCGTGGCGGGGCTGGCGGTCTGGGTGGGGAATGTATTTATAAACGCTGTCTTCAGAGCAAATTCCATTCTATTCTAACCTCTGGCCTGATCCCTGGAGCCCTGGTCAGCAACCCCCCTGCACCCCCAGCTCCCCTTCCCTCTGGGGTTTTGTCTCTTTGTCACTTTGTAATCCTTGCCCAGACTGCTATCTACGGGGGACAGCATTTCCTGCCTTTGTTTCCTCTCCCCGTTGGGCCCCTGGCTCCCTCTCAAAAGCATTCCCGGGCCCTTTCAAACCCGCCTGTGCTGGGGGCTGGTGAGGTAGGCGGGAGGGGGCCCCAGCTGGGCCCACCTATTGTTCACCAGGCCCCCCACCCGACGTCTCCCACACCCCCACCCCATGCCCGACTGGCCAGCCCTGGCCAACACAATGGGGCAACTTCCAAATTTAGCCTTTCTGCTGTTTCTTTCCAAGGGCCTTCACCCCCACCCTCGAACAGCCCCTCCACGCCCTGGTGGGGGTCGGGATCAGGGAGACGAGGTTTTCAATAGCAGCCCTGTTTCGAGGCAACCATGTGGCTATTTTTTCCTAATCAACTTAACCTTTCCACAATGCACATCTTTTCCCCATCTCCTCCCCAGTAGGGACATTCCAGAGATGGCAGTGAGAAAGGAAGGGACTGGGAGGCACGGGCGGACGCACTGATGTGGGACAGTAGGCTAGATGGGAACACACCAGTTACAGGACAGTCCCCCCTGAACAGGACCCGTTGGCAGCCTGCAGGGCCAGCGGGATGGGGAGACCCCGGGAGTCCCAGCTGCTGTGTAAGGCTGAGGGGGTGCTGGAGCTGGTCCCCAACATCCCTCAGTCTGTGTGCTGGCTCTCAGCCAGCAGAGAGCTGGGAGAGGCTGCCCACCAGTCAGCGTCAAGCTCAAAGTCCCCCTGTGCAGCCTGCACCCCCAGCAGCCAGCTCTGGTTGTCTCTGTAGTGAGTGCTGATGGCGCTGAGACGAGAGAGGGGGGCTGGAGCTGTGCCCTTAGGAATGAACAGACAGCCGAGGGCAGACACGCGGCCAAGGGTTAGAGGGGAGAAGACAGAAAAACACAATGAGAGGCTGGGAGGTAGGGAGAGACCTCGATTTAGAAGGGCCCTGGGTGAGGCCTGCGATCCCAGCAGCCCCGGCTCTGCACCCCTCTCTGCCCTCAGCCCCCACCCACATCCCTCTCCCTCCCACCTTCTCTCCGCCCAACCAGGCCATTGTCAGGGGCTCCAGAGGGGCTGTGTCCAGGGCATGGCGGTCCCCCCGGGGATTCTGGGAATTTCTCCATTCAGCACTTCCTGTGGGAACGCTGGGCGGAGGGCACTGGAAAGCGGCCTTTAGAGCTCTGGGTCCTGGCCCCGCCCTGGAGTCCAAGGAGGGTTCGAGTACAGTAGCAAAGGGGAAGGGTTATTTTTAACTTCATTGACATGGGTTCTGTCCAAAAATGTGCCTGAAGAGCCCAGCGTGGGGCTGAAGCCCCCTCAGAGGGTACAGTCAGGGCTGCACCTGCCCTGAGCCCCCTGGCTACCTGGGGTTTGCCTGGGGGGCCTCTCCTCATAGCTGGGAGCCAGAAGGGGAGCCTGTTCTCTGGCGTGGGGTCCCGGTGAGGGGTGAGAGGCAACTTCGCGCCTGCCCCAGAGCCCCCTCAGAGCCCCCGCCCCGGGGTCGGGCCAGCCAGCAGTTGTCAGAGCGCATCTGTCTGTGTCGACTCCTGCAGATGAAGATGGAGCCGAGCTGGACCTGAACTTGACCCGGTCTCGTTCTGGAGGCGAGCCGGAGAGCTCATCCCGCGGGAGAAGGAGCCTGGGTAAGACTGAGGGTGAGAGCGGGAACCCCCACAAAGACGGGGGCCAGAGAGGGAGGACTGGGGCCTGCAGCCCGCCCGAGGCTCTGAGGGCCGACTCCGTGTGCCTCCCACCCCCCACCTCTTAGGACCGGGATGAACTAAGAGAGCACAGCGTCCTTAAATACCTCTCACTGAGTTGCGGCATCATGCCCCACCCCCAACACACTCTCTTTCCTAAATATAGTGCTTTTAATCATATTTTTTGTTACATCAACCCTAGAAATAGGTGTTATGGACCCATTTTACAGAGTGGGAGACTGGGGCCCAGGAGAGGGTGAGCAAGCAGGTGTGTTCACATGGTTAACCAGTGGCAGGGCTGGGACCCCAGGAGCGCCTCTCAGTTGAACCCGGTGCCCTCCTGGCTGCGTGTCTCTGCCGTGACTAGGGGCTGTGGCTGGGGACCTGCTTCCTGCTCTACTGCAGAAACCAAAGGACAACACAGAACGTTAGGTCTCAGGGAAGCCTCCCCAAGGAAGGCCAGGGCTCACCCCAAGCCCCTCCTCTCTTCCCACCTGCAGTACCCAAAATACTGTAGACGGTGCCGTGAGGGTGGGGGTCCCCATAGGAGTCAGGACCTGAGTTCCACTCCTCAGCCCGTGAACTCGGGCAGCTAGCTCGGCTCCCGGAGCCACAGTTCCTTGCGGGTGGATGATGACAAGCTCCAGCATTGGCTGTGCCCGGGCCAGGCATCCCTCGCAGGACCCCTTAGGTCTGCAAGTGCCGTGCGGGCACTGTCATTGTCCCGTTGTACAGATGAGCACGCCGTGGCTCCCAAAGAAGCCACAGTGTCAGAACAGGCCACAGTGTGAAGCGGCCAAGCACAGCGGTTACAAGGCCATAGGTGATGAGTAAGGGCCACTTGTCCGGCAAACCTGTGAGGCTGTGAAGTCACAGAGTGACGTGAGTGAGGGCTGATGGAAGGACTCTGCCGTTTACAACATGCCAGCACCTCCTGAATGGCCTCTCTTTGATCCCGGCAATGGTTCTGGAGTGTCAGTCGTCCCCGTGTGCACACGGGAAAACTGAGGCTTAGAGCACACCAGCGACCTGCCCAGGTCCCCAGGCTGATTGGCTGATACCAGCCCGGACTGGAAACCTCCCTTGCCGTGGAAGGGAGAGGGGACTGGCCTGTTTAGGAGGCAGGTCCTCCCTCCCCGCCCCCCGCCCCTGACAGAGGTCCCGTCTTCCTTCAGATTCCCTGACGGTGGCTGAGCCAGCCAGGATCGCCGAGTGCAAGACCCGCACTGAGGTGTTCAAGATCTCCCGGAACCTCATTGACCGCAGCAACGCCAACTATCTGGTGTGGCCGCCCTGCGTCGAGGTGCAGCGCTGCTCCGGCTGCTGCAACAGCAACCGGGTGCAGTGCCGCCCCACCCAGGTGCGGCTGCGGCCTGTGCAGGTGAGCCAGAGGCCCTGCCTGCCCCCGCCCCTTGGCCCGGCGCTGCCAGCAGGGCTGCCCCAGCTTCCAAATGGATGGGAAGCCATTCCTGGCATCCTCTCCTCCGGAGAGGACACCCTCGGAGAGCCGTCTGGACCTTTGTGCTGAGGCCGCCCAGGCTGCTGTGACCAAAGCCACAGGCAGACCCCCAGCCAGGCTGGGCGTAGGGTGCGAGGTACAGGGTGCTGCCTCGTGTTTAGCAGGGATAAAATCCCCTCCGTGTCTCTTGAAAGGACATGTCAGCAAACACACTGAACACTCAGAATGTTCTGGGCAGCTGCTCAGAGGCCCCAGAAGCTCCTCCCTGCCCCAGCCTGTCAGTTGCTTTGTTTCGCAGAGGGCGCGGCTCCCCTGTGTCCATGGCACCGGCCCCTCTCCCCCTGACCAGCTGTTTCTTCAATGAGGAGGATGCAGAGGCACCCTCTGCAGCCCTCACGCAGAGTCAGAGTGCGAACCCTGCCTCTCTTCTCAAAGCACTGGGCGTACCTCTGACTCAAGGGGAATTTGAGAATGGAGTCCGTGCTGGGGGAGCTGCGGGTCTCACGCTGGGCAGCGCAGGGCCAGAGAGGCCTCTGCTGCACGCCTCAGGCCGGCCTCGCCCACACACCGGTGCAGGCTGGGCTGGGCTGGGCTGCTGGGCGGTGGACGCACCGAGGGCTCTGTGGCCCGTGGGCCCTCTCGCCAAATACTCGCCTCCTTTCCTCGTGCCCACTTGCATCCCAGGCTCGAGTCCTGTGCCTGAGATTACAAGTGTCACTCTCTGCCACACCGCCCACTGTCCTGCTATCTCCTGTCCCCAACTCGACCACCTCTGTAGATGGACACCTGACAGCTGACCTCCCCTTTCCCGCCTCCCTCCTGGATAAAGCCGCCCCCCACTTCCTTCCAGACAACCACCTCCCCGCCCCTGCCACAGCCCCTGACCTTGGCTGGCGCTCCAGGAATGAGGACACCGCAGGCCCTGCGCTCCACCCGGAAATGCCTTTCTCCCTCTCTGGGAGTGCAGAGGGGGCCCCGGCCAAGCTGGAGGCCGGGTCTGGAGGGCTTGTTTTGATGGAAAAGCTACGAGAAGGGCAGAGGGCAGGGTCCTGCTATTGTTTGGGCCACAGTGTCTGCCCTGCGGCTTGCAGCTCTGCTGGCTGTAGGCTTTCGAGGAAAGATGCCTACAGGGACGGTGGGGCGGGCAGAGCAGGCAGGTGGCTCCCGCAGCCCCTTCCCGTACGGCCTCACACAGGCACTCAGGTGGTTTTGTCCTCCAGGTGAAAAAGATCGAGATCGTGAGGAAAGTCCCGATCAATAAGCTGGTCACGGTGACCCTGGAGGACCATCTGGCGTGCAGGTGTGAGACAGTGGCTGCGGCACAACCTGTGACCCGAAAGCCAGGTAGGTCCCAGGAGCAGCGAGGTAACCACTGGTCCAGGGTCTGCCTCTGATCTCTCAGCCCAGCCGCCCCCCCGCCCACGGCAGCTGCTGGTGGGGACGATTGGACCAGGCATGCCCCACCACGGTTAACTTCATCTGAAGCTTTCCCTCCAGCCGAGAACAATCAGGTTCCTCCCCTGCCTGCGAGGCCTTCCGGGAGGACAGAGTGTCTAGTTGGCCTTCTGGCCTTGCTGACCACCAGTCCGCTTCATATTTGCCACCCTGGCCAGCCTGGGCTTTTCGAGTGGCTAGATACGTTTCTGCCTCAGGGCCTTTGCTCGTGCCAATCTCGCAGAAACTCGATGAAACAGCTCTTCATAAGCCTACCTATTCTCTTTATTTGGGCCTCAGCTCAGAAGTCACCTCCTCGTAGAGGTCTGCCCTGACCACCCTGTGCAGCGTAGCCTATCCCAGACTTAACGGCCCCCACCTTGTTGAATGAGTGTATGAAAGAGGGCGGAGCGAGAGCCTGGGAGAGAGAAGACCCCATGCACATGTCTTCAGATATGTAACACCTTGTCCTGAGGGTGAAAAAACAAATTCCTGTGGCCTTGAGGGGGCATTAGGACCTGCGGGTAAAGCCACCAGACAGAGATTTTTAATTCCATATCCTAGTCAGACATCCAGGATGGAATTGTTTTCCTGGTGATGGAGTGAGTTCCCTGTCTTTGGGGGTGTGTCAGTAAAGGCTGGGCAGCCGTGCAGAGGGATATAAGAGACGGGGCTCAAACATCAGATGGCTAAGTGGAACCAGAGTTTCCTTCCCATCTTTAGATTTTACAAATCGGGGGTACAGTTCAGCTTAGAGAGTTGAAAGGGACAAAAAAAAAAAAAGAGCTGGTTTAATTTTGCAGAGGGTATGCCTGAGGACTGAGAAGCGGAGGTCTTGCCCAAGGTCACAGAGCTCGTCCCAGGTCTGATAACGGCCAGTTCTGTGTTCTTCAAACTATATCCGGCTGCCTTTTCTCCTTCAAAAGTTTGCCTTAGGATCAAGTGAGAATCATTAAGTTAATGTGATTAAATGTTTAAAAAAATCCCCCAAGTTACTGTTTTGATTCTCAGTAACTTGCTCCTGTTCGGGGGCAGAACAGGCCCCGTTGTTATTTCTTACTAACGAGCCTTCTGAAGGCAGGGCCACCTCTCCGCCTCTGCGTCCTGTTCTCCGGCCGAGGTCGGGTGGGGCCTGGGTGGTCTGCGAAGGCCGATAACTTGACAGCTTCAAGCTGATGGGTTGTAAATTGTGTGTAGCGTTAGCACGGAGCATGACTTTTCTATTCAGGAAAGATGTTCTGCTTTATGTTTAGAATGGAGTTTTTTTTCACCCGTATTTGTTTCACATGATTTTTTGACCCAGTTTCTCTGGATGGGGGGGGGCATGTTGAACCCATGACTGTGTGGATAAGGTCTTGCCGTTTCAGTGTTAGCGCTTTGGCCCCGTGGGACGGAGCTTCTGGCGGCTGTCCGAAGGCTGGGTCAAGGCTCAGTGGCGCGGCCTGTGTGATGTGGTGGTCACTGTCACTCTCTGGGCTCCAGGGTCTGTTGCAGCCTATCCCTCATGAGCTGTGTGACAACCTTGAGCTGGCTCGGGTGTGGCCAGCCCAGAGTCCTGCTGGTGGCCTGGTCTCTGGATTGGTAACTCCAGCCCCTTCAGTGGCTTTCCTGGTGCAAAGTCCCCAAGACCCCAAGTCACAGAGATGGGGTGACTGCCTCATGGGAGCTTGTGTTCAAGGCAGGAGGTCAGGTCTTGGCCCCAAAGGGCTGGATGGGCTGGGAGAAGTTGGAAGGCTTCAGGAAGCGGGGTCCTTGAGCTCAACAAAGCTTTCATGGCCAGGGCGTCTGCCTGGGTGCCCTGGAGGAGGAGAGGTGTGAGTGCTGACCTTGACCGAGACTCGTGGGCACCTTGATTTACAGCAGAGGGGTTGACAGTGTGGACTCTGGGGACCGATCCCTGGTTTGAATCCCAATCCCTCTACCTCAGTTTCCTCATTTGTGAAACGTAGACTCTTGTACCCTCTGTGAGGGCAAATGAGCTTAGCACATTGCCAGGTGCATGGTAAGGGCGAGCTGAGAGTTTCTGGCGATTTCCATGTATCACCTCCCAACCGCAGGAGGCCAGGGCTGCTGGTTAAAATATGGACATCGAGGCACAGAGAGTTTGCTGACTTGCCCCAAAGCACACGAAAGACTGGAACCAGGCGGTCTGGCTCAGCGGCCAAGCTCTGGCCAGCCCCATGGTGCCACTTCTCCGGGCGGTGAGGGCCAGGCCGCCCACAGGGGAAGGGCCAGCTCTGTGGTGGGGTCTGGTTCTGGCTGGAAGCCCAGGGGCTCCCCGCCACACGACTGCAGGGGCTGAAAGGCCAGTGGGAGGAAACCTCAACAGCGGTCAGGCAGAGGAAATGAGAGGCGAGTGAGGGAGAGCAGCTTACCCATCACGGTGTGCTCTGAACTTTGTGGCAGGGCCGGCAGCCCTTCCCACCCCTCTGGTCCAAGGGCTGACGGGGCTCAGCTGCGTGGTTCTGCCAGCACCTCTTGTAGCTGCCATCAGCCATCTGGAGGCCGCACTGGGACAGCTGGCCTCTTCCTGTCATCCGGGGCCTCTCTGTCCCATGTGGCCTACACAGCAGGGTGATTAGCCTTCTCACGTGGCGGCACAGGGGTCCCCAAAGTGCAAAGGTGGGAGCTGCCAGGCCTTTATGGGGCTTATGTCTGGGATGGGCACAGCACCATTCCACCCTCCTGTATTGGCTGAAGGATCCAAGTTCAGGCCAGGTTCGAGGGTCTTGGAAATAAAGGGCTGGCCAGTGAAGTAATGATGTGTTTGCCGACATTCTGTCATTTATTCCTTCCACCAGTTCTATGCAGTGGGCGGTCTTATCACCCTATTTCACAGATGGGGAAACTGAGGCATGGAGAGGTTTAATAATTATTTCCCAGGCACACAGCTGGTGAGCAGTGGAGTTGGGATTTGAACCCAGGAGGTCTGGCCCCTTCCTTCAGCCCCAAGGCTCTGGGAAGGTCTGTGGCAGGTCTCGGTGGACAGGGATAGATCCCCCACGGTGCTTGCCCGCCTGCTGACAAACCTTCCTTTTTCTCAAGCAGCCAGGACGCCTCAGACTCGGGTGGCCATCAGAACGGTGCGTGTCCGTGGGCCCCCCAAGGGGAAGCACAGGAAGTTCAAGCACACACAAAACAAGAAGGCACTGAAGGAGACCCTCGGAGCCTAGGAGCATCGACAGGACAGTGTGGGCAGGTAAGGGCTGGGCAGGGAAACCGAGGCCCAGAACCCTGTGTTTCCTTCTCTCTGGCCTGTGGTTGGGGCTGTGGAAGGAGTTGAGGGAGAGGCAGTTTCCCAGATGAAATGCAGGCACTAAGCTTTGATCCCCTCTGCCCAGTTATCAACTGAGTTTTTCCTTGGGACAGGTGGGTGGGGGGCTTCGGAGATCCCAGCCCAGCTGTGTCCCAGCATGCCCTCAGAGAAGGCGCAGTCGAAAGCTCAGCTGCCCAGCCCCAAGCACTGCTGGCAATCAGGGACTCCAGGTTGCCCCTGGCTCCCTGCCCCTAGTGAGCAGCGCGGGGGAATGTGGTGGAGAGCTCCTGGGCTGTCTCTGAGCCCCCGTTGTCCCTCTGCTTGGCTTACAGGGTTATTTAATATGGTATTTGCTGTATCGCCCCCATGGGGTCCTTGGAGTGATAATATTGTTTCCCCTCGTCCGTCTGTCTCGATGCCTGATTCGGACGGCCAATGGTGCTTCCCCCACCCTTCCGCACGTCCACCACCCTCTGCAAGCGGGTCTCCCCTCAGGGGCCTCCAGCGTCTTACCCGGAAGCTTGAGAAGGAAATGAAGAGCCTGGACTCCATCGAAGCCTTCCTCCCCCGAACCCGAGAGTCTGGGATAAGAGTGCAAGAGAGACTGATGGGGGAAAGGGCTCCTTCCCCAGCGCCTGCCCTGGGCACCCTGAGTGCAGTGGACTGGCTCAAGGAACCCTGCCTGTGGCCCTGCAACGTCTCAGCAAGGCCTGCTGGGCCTCTGGCCCCCAGCCAGGTCCGATGGGAACGCCCGCAGGCAGACTGGCCTGAGGGCCTCGTACTTCTGTCGCCAAGGCTGGGCAGGGCACAGACTGGATTGAGCAAACCCCACCCACAGCGCCCAGGCCCAGCTGCTTCTCCCTCCTCACCTCTGCTCACAGTGGCTTTCCCTCCTTTTACACATGGCATCTTTGAAGATGTGGACTCCTCTGGGCAGGCCTGGCCTGAGTGCCGGGCAGCCCAGTGCCCTCTCAGACGTGTTAGAGATGAAGTTTGCGCTGCAGGTGGGTGCGGATGGTGACCTGGGCACCCACTGCCTTCTGCCGCCCACCCCGCCCCCTGCTTCCTCCCGTGTTACCTCTCTACCTCCGCCCCTCGTCCTTCCCCCGTCCTGGCCCATCAGTCTGCTCCACCAAGGAGAGCACCCCTTACTGAGGCTCCTGATGAGCCCAGTGACTGCTTCCCGGGGCAGGAGACCAGGGGCCAGGGCCGCTGGGGACCGCCCAGGGTACCCCGGCCCAGCCCAGACTGCTCGATCCGCTCGTGCAGGCGCCCACTGCTCAGGGTCCCGGCAGGCGGGGGGCACCATTCACACCATCAGCACTGGCAAGTGGAGGTCACATGTCTTCAGAAAGAGATCTTCTTCCTACCTGACGCAGAGGCTCTGCGTTGAGGACTGGCTGTGCCCCTGACCCAGCCGTGGCTCGGAGGGCGGCACTAGAGCGACCTCGTGGTGGGGAGGAGGAGATGACACAGTCCCCTGGCCTCCGCTTCCCCAGGTCCTCGGCTCAAGCAGTCTCTTCCCAGGTGGGAAACACCAAGAGAAGGTCTCCAAGGGAGGGGCAGCCCTCATGCCCCCCCACCTCACATTCCCCCATCTTAGATCCTTTTGAGTTCTGCATCTGGTGGCTCCTCCCAGGAAAGCGGCTCTGGCTGGGAGTAAGGGAGAAAGGGCAAAGGCCCCTGGGCCCCTGGGGTGGGGGGCTCTGAGCTCCCACCCCCTTCCTACCTTCCACTGCACTTCCTCTCTCCCCCTCTCCAAAATCTGCTTCCTTCAGTTTGTAAAGTCGGTGATTATATTTTTGGGGGCTTTCCTTTTATTTTTTAAATGTAAAATTTATTTATATTCCATATTTAAAGTTGTAAAAAAAATAACCACAAAATCAAACCAAACGAATCCTGTGGAGGTCTGTCTGTTGGCACTGTGCGTAGCGATTACCCTTTCCGCGTTGGCAGGATTTGCTGACAGCTTGCTGCGTGTTCCTCTCGCTCCGGGAGGCTCGGCGCATAGTCATGCACACACACGCTCACGCATGCGTGCACACACACGTGGGCCTGCTGCTCAGAGGGGGGCCCCTGTCTGGGGCTGGGCAGGAGCCATACAGCCCACTCTGTAGGTCTGGGTCCTGCAGCAGCTCCTGACAGCCAGACCCCAGGCCTCAGTGACCAGAGATGGCTTTCTCTGGGCTGAGGGTCTCCATAAGGCAAGCAGGTGCTCAGCGTCGCAGAATTCACCCGACTGTTGGGAGGGGCTTCTCTCAGCGTGGGGACAGCTGGAGGAGACCCCAGAGGGGCTCTGGGGTTTCGAAGTTGGGTCTGCAGGCTCATTGTGGTTCGGTGCTTAGCCAGCTCTGTGGCCCTGGGCAAGTCACAGCCCCTCTCTGGCCTAAAGCTCATCTGAAACAGAAGAAGACCAGGAGACTTGTGGCCCCTCACGTCCAGCTGTGGGGTTCTGTGCTTTCCCTTGCCTGTGAAGGCTTGGGTACCATCCGATGACAGAGTTGTTATATGTGTTTGGGTCCCACCTGCAGCCCACTGGGGCTGATGGGGAAATCGGGAGGTGGAGAATCTCACTCATCTTAAGGATGATCTGAAACTGGAAGTAGTGAGCTGCCTGCCACTGGAAGTGTGTGGAAAAGGAAGCGGGGTGACCTCTTGGCTGAGGTTAGACTGGATGACATTTGGGTTCCCCTTGACTGAGGGATTGGCTGGCTGGTTGATCGGGTCATTCGTTCACTCACCCACCTTCTTGAGCCCCTAGCACAGAGTGTCTGGCTCTGCGGCGGGCTGTTACAACAACGCGGTTTAAACCCCTCCCAGGATGCCGGGCCCTGTGCCTGAGGAAGTGGAGACCACTGGCGGGGGCGGTGGGTGGTGCAGGTGGGAGGGGTTTACCTGGAAAGCCCTGTGCGTGGGACCCTCCCCTCCACCACACTCCCAGTGTCCCAGGTTCCCCGGGCACCGGTGCAGGCTCTCGTTGGGGGGCGGAGGGGACAGCCTCCCCGGGGGACAGGAATTGCAGGGCGGCTGGAGGGCTCCATGCACGCACCAGAGCAGTGCTGAGCCCTCTTCGGAGGCGTAGCATTTGCTGCCTCCATAACAAAACAGTGAATGTGTTCGTCAAGCAAAATATCTGCGAATTAAAAAAACCCTCACCCGAGGCATGCCTATTGATTTTAGGGAGAAGGGAAGGCAGGGCGGTGGGGGGCGGGAGACTAACGTGGATGCGAGAGAGAAACATCGACCAGTTCCTGGGGCTGTGCCCCCAACCCAGGCATGTACTCTGACCGGGAATTTAACCAGCAGCCTTTCAGTTTATAGGCCTACGCTCCAACCGACTGAGCCACACGGGCCAGGGCTATTTGCGGATTCTTAATTCTGGCAAGGTGGCTTTAAGGAACGAGGAAATGAGAGGCAAAGCAGCACCACACCGGCTTAGAGAAAGGAAGATCACGGAGCTCCCGGCTGGCCGGCCGGCCTGCAGCAAGGCCCCTGCACCGGCACAGTGTCTGCTGTGCTTGCACTCCGTGTCAGGCCAGGCCGGGAGCCCAGGAGCCCCAGACCCGAATACCTGTGCCCAACCCGGCTCATTGTCCCCATTCAGCCTCCGAGTTGCTGTGGGACCCAGGAAGGCCATCGCTCCTTCTAGGTCCCGGCCCGACTGGCCCCTGCCCTTTCTCCAGGCCTCCAAGCACGGGTCAACCCGGCAGGGAGTCCGGCCCTGTCCAACCTTCCCAGACAAGCAGCCCCTGCTGCGGAGACCCCTCATTGCCCTGCCTCAGTCACCCCCCCACACTTATCCTCGTGGGCCTTGTCTCCCGCACACCAGCACCACCCCCCGGCAGTTATTTTGTTCACGGTTCCGCCCTGGAGCCTTGAATAGGCACACAGCAGGTGCTCGGTAAATGCTTACTGGATGAATGGCCACAAAGGTCTGTTCCTGGAGCAGACTCGGGGAGCATCTCTACCTGCAGACGAGACAGCCCAGCCTCTCAGCGCTCTCCCTGCCCAGCTCTGCATCTGCCTGGACTGGAAGGTCCTCCAGGGTTGGGGTCACGTCGAGTCCGTTTCCTAAGTCCTTCCAGCCATTATCTCTTTCCTTGTCTACACCTCTCCATCCATCCATTCGTTCATCAGTCCATCCATCCGTCTGTCCACCCACCCATCCATCCACTTACCCACCATCTGTCCCCCTCCTTCCTCCCCTTTCTAGTTATCACTGTCACCACGTCCCAAGCCCTGTACTTGCCCTCCCACTTGCCCGACTTCCCCGGAGCTTGGTGCCACGCGGTAACACGCGTCAGGGCTCTCCCAGCACAGCTGCCTCCCGCCACACGCCCTGGCAGGGCTGTTGCCTGCTGGGCCCGCAGTCCACAGTCGGGGTTATTTTTTAACTCTCAGCCCCCAGCAAAGGGCTGATCACAGTACGGTGGAGTGAAGATGAAAACAATGGAAAGAATGAACACGAAATCACAGAGGGATTAAAAGTTCAGCTGCAGCCGACACATGCATTTGTATTCCAGGCACTGTCCCGTTATTCCACTCAATTAACCCACAATCCTCTAGGCAGATACCATTGTCCTCGTGCTCCAGAGGGGGAAACAAGGACTCAGCGAGGCCCTCCCCGCTCCTGGGGCGCACAGTGCCCCTGTAAGCAGCCGCAGCCCCCTCGGGGCGTCACGGCCCGCACGTGGAGTGTGGCAGCAGGTTCTTTTCCTCAGGGCTCTCTGCGTCTGTCCGCTGACTGCAGTCTGGGACTGGGGGCGCACCAGGCTGCGTCTGGGGACCCAAGTCAGAGCTCTGTTCCCCAGGCCTTTCGGGTCCTTGTGAGTTGCTTGTCCACTTTGCCCTGTGCACCTTGCGATCCGCTCGCCCCACCGACTCCTGCTTGCCAGCCCCGGGGCAGTCGCTGCCGCCGGGGAGAACTTGCCCTCCCAGGGGTCTTGGTTTGCACCCCAGACATCTCCCACCTTACACCGAGGCTTCTGGAAGGCTGTTGGGCTGCCTCAACAAGGTGGCTTGAGCCATCTCGGTGAAGGGACGATGGTGTTCCGGGCTTTCGCGGGGGCTGCGGTCAGCTGCGGTGGTCACCTGTAGTTAATCCGCCCTGTCTATACATTCTACTCAGAATTGCCCTAATCTGCCCTTCGCTGAGCGTGGGCCACTGCTGGGTCGGGCCACCACTGGGTTGGGCCCCAGCACCCTGGGCCAACTGACAGGCCAGCCCTGAAAACCACGACAGCCAGCCCCAGCCCTGAGGCTGGCACCCCGACCCAGTGCTGAGGCTGGCCCGCTGCGTGAGTGAGTTCCGCTCAGTCCGGCCATTCACACACTGTCCTCAGGTTTCTGATGATATGAAACAGAACAGCTTGCGTTGGGTTGACATTCAATCCTGCACCTTCCCCTTGGCTAGCTGGGGCCCCAGCTATGGTCTGGTGACACTGAGGTGCAGTGGGGCATGGGGGGGCATTCCAGGGGCCCTGTTGAGGAAGGACACCAGCCTCATCAGACAGTGAGAAGAGGCTGCTTCAGCCCGCAGTGGGGGGCTGGGTGGGGGTCAGGGGTTCAGAAGGTTCAACATCACCCCAAACCCTTCCCTGTGACTCCTTGCAAACGCTGAGCTCACTTGTTCCTGTTCGACAGTCTCGCCCCCACAGGGCAGGGCTGGCGAGGCCATGGCATCGGCCAGTGAGGTCACTCGCCACCCTGCAGGCTCGGATTTGAGTTTCATGGTTGGCTTTCTCATCCTTGGAGCTGCGAGAGTGAAGAGGCACTTTCAGCAAGCACAGAAGTCCTCAGTTTCTTCGCTAGGTCTTGAGCCAAGGATTCGGGATTTAGGAGATGGCCTTGTTTCTCCAACGAGCCGGCCCCGTGAGAATCGGCCGCCCACACCCACAGTGTAACTCCTCGGCCGTGTCGTTCTCTCCGAAGGCTGGCATCTCAGTTTCAAAGCTGTGCCTTCAGCGGGCTCTCCTTGGCTCCAGGTGGTTCCCAGCGGCGAGTCTGAATTCCTGTTTCCCTCTGCATGCTGGAGGATGCCAGAGCCCTCACCACGTGCTGGGTTTTTACCGTCTCCAGCCCAAGCAGCCCAGACAACCCACCCCAGCTTCTCTGAATTTCCTCCAACTTCTATTGCCTGCAACCACTCCTGGCACCAATTTCTATATAAGGCAACATTCTTAGCTGTGGGCATCAGAAACAAACTCAGGTTAACTTAGGCAGAAGAGGATGTTCAAAGAATAGATATGCAAAATGGTATTCAAAGAATGTTGGGTGACTAATGAACCACGAGTGAGCTGGAGACCCGGGCTTGTGGCATGCAAAGCAGATCGATACTCTCTGATGGCCCCGGAGGTCAGCGGTGCAAACAGCTGCAGGGGCAGCAGGTCCCACATCCACCCCAGCACCGGGCACCGGGCACCGGGCACCGCTGCCCTGGGGGCTCAGCAGGGAGCCGCTCTGCTTCTTTGCAGCACAAGTTCTGGTTTTTGAGTCGTGAGTCAGTGCATCTGGTTGGGGAGCCTTGAAGGCCCAGGGTGCAAGGGAATTAGAGACCATAGGTGGCTGGTAGTTTTAGTTTCTATAGAGAGTGGTTCGAGATCCTTGGTGTAGGGTTCAGAGAGCGGGTGGGCAAAACAGTGAAACAAAACAGCAGCCACATGTCTGTCCCCTTCTGTGCCCCACTTCTTTCATGTCCTGCAGGCTAGCAGAGAGGGAGACCACCTGCCCCAGTCTCTGTACCTTCCGATTTATAATCTCTACTTGGCCTTAAACTTGAGGACGGAGAAGGACAGCTACTTCCCTTGCTATTGGATCCTCGGTCCTAGTGCAGTGCAGGCACGTCACTGGCACCCAGGGCATGTCCTTGGATGACTGTAGGGGTCTGTCCCTCAGCCCAGGATGAGGGTGGGGTGAGTGAGGTGCTCACCTCAGCAGCAAATTCCAGGGGACACCAAAACCTCAGTGACCAAGATAAGTATATTTTAATGCAATATGCATATAGAGAGATAGATAGATATTTTTCCCCTCTGTCTTCCTTCGCCTTGAGCTGGGAGATGGTAAACCCCTGGGGGTAGAAATGGGAGAACTGTAAAAGCAATCCACTGGACTTTCTAGTGCTGTGAGCAGGGAGAGCGGGAGAAAGGGGCTGGTGGAGGGAGAAGTGGAGGTGCCAGGGATCGAACCAGGGACCTCGTACATGCGAAGCTCCTGCTCTACCACTGAGCTACACCCCCAACTCCAACCTTTCCTGAAATGAAAATGAATGCAAAAATTCCTCAACGAACCAAGTATCAAATTTCAGTTACAGACAGGCTCCAACCCTTCCCCGGCACGCTGCCTCCCTCCTCCCTCTCTAATCCTGACCCTGTCAGCTCCTGTATTTAAACAAAATGTAAGTATCTGTATGTAACACTTTGTGGCTGAGCTGAGAGCTTCCCTGACCTCACCCCAGTCCCTGCCCTGCTGTCCTGGCTCCATCGTCGCTGTTCTTTCTTCTTCGTTTTGGGCCCCGGGTCTCACATCTTCACTCTCTTGCTCCAGCCGTCAGGAAGCCCCTCCTGGGTTCCCCCACCCCCAGAGTCTCCCGGTGTTGTCTGCTTTGCTCTCAGCTGCACCAACAGCCTCCTGGGGGCAGCGTGAGCAAGTCATCCCTTTGCTCAAAACCTTCAGTGGCCCCTGTCTGCAGGTGAGGGCTGCACTCACCTTTAAGATGTGCAAAGCCCTCTCTCCTGACCCCAGCCTGCCTCTTGCTCCCCAGTCCCCCCCGCATGCAGCCCGCCCTCCCCCTCGATGTTCAGGCTGCGCCTTCTCCTCCCATCCCCCATGTGGAGTGCCTTTCCCCACACCTGAACCCCAAGAATCATCTTCAAGGTCAAACTCAAGTTCACCTTAAAACTGCCCCCGCAGGAATGTAAAGAAATGACATAACCTCTGTGGAAAACGGTATGGTGGTTCCTCAGAAAATTAGAATTACCACGTGATCCAGCAATGCCACTCCTGGAGACATTCCCCAAAGACTGGAAAGCCGAGTCTCGAAGAGGTGGTCGCACACCCATCCACGTTCACAGCGGCCAAAAGCAGGCTGTGGACGGATGAACGGATCAGCAGATGTGGCCGTGCCTGCAGTGGGATACTGCTCAGCCCTGAACAGGAAGGGAATTCCGTCCGAGGCTGCAGCGCCGGGGAGCCTTGCGGGTATTACGCTCAGTGAAACAAGCCAGTCTAAGAACCCGTGTGATTCCACTTCACTGAGGTGCCCAGCGGAGTCGGATTCACGGAGACAGCGAGGACGGCGGGTCCCCGGGGCTGCGGGAGAGGGCGGTGGGGCTGAATGCGGTCGGAGCTTCGGTTTTGCCCGACGAACAGAGTGCTGGAGACGGAGGTGGTGACGGTTGCCCAACAATGTGAATATACTTAAAACCACTGGGTTACACATTAAACATGGATGGCCAAAATGGTAATATTTTACCACCATAAGAAAATGGGAGGACAAAAAGTCTGCCCTGTGGCCAGAAGTGAGGTTTTCCTCCTTCAAATACCTCCACGCATCTCCCCAGGGTTTCCTTGAATGGGGAGACACAGGGCGGCAAGGTCCCTCGGGAAGGATAGGATCTGCGCCTCAGCCTCCAATCCCTTCGGAAAGGCCTGGCTGGCGCCCGGCACCGGAGGATGGCTGAAAGAACAAGCCAGGGGGCTCAGCCTCCGGCCGAAGCTCCCGAGAGCCCAGCCGCCGAGGTGAGCGCCGCAGGCACGCGCACCCGCCCTCCGCAGCCAGCGGTGGCTGCGCAAACACCGCACCGCGGATGCCTGACTCTGACGCGGAGCGCGGAGCACGCACCTCTTTTCCCCTCACGCGTCTGAGGGTGCACGGGACTCGGTTCCAAGCTGTGGGCGGAGCCCAGGTTCGCTCCGCTGGCCTCTCATACTCTCTGGACCAGTGGGTCTCCGGTCCTCTCTCGGCGAAAGGCGGGAGCCTGCGAGGACAACTGTCAAGCACGTTCCTGACTTTTGCTCGTGTCCTGCCCCAGCCCGCAGCCCAGGGGTGGGGAAGGCACGCACGCGGTGGACGTGCAGCCCTGCACCAGGGCAGTGAGAGCGGAGGCCAGCACTCAGTCCCGCACGCCCGCGGTGTCCCACGGAGCGTGCTGCCCGGGGGCACCGGAAGAGCGGGAAGCTCTGGTCACCACGTCAGGTGCTGCAGCGGGAGAAGGCCCTGCCGTCGTGCCTGCCCCTCGGGGTCTGCATCCAACATCAGTTGAACCCCGCGGTGTGCCAGGCCCTGTCTAGGCCTCCTGAGAACCGGGGACATGGAGACCAGCAAGACAGGCTACCCTCAAGGAGCTCACGGGCCCTGGGGTGGACAAGCAGGTCAGCGCCCTGAAGATGGAGTGACAGGGCTGTGAGGCTGGGGGGCAGGGAAGCCGTGGAAGCCTCAAGAAGCTCGGTCTCTAACTTTGCCAAAGGATGGAGGGGGTGGTAGGGTTGTGGGGGGACTGGCACAGACTCCTGGCCTCAGGCTATGGAGGTGGGGGTGGGCATTCGGCAGGTGGGTAAGGGAGGAGTGGACGGACCGGCATGAGCAAAGGCTCCAGGAATGAGAGAAGGAGAAGGGGTGTTTAGGGGTTTGGGTGCATGGCCGGGGGGGCAGGATGTGGGCAAAGGCGGGAAGAGGTGGGCGGTGCGGTGGTGCCCGCTGACGTGCGCACCAGCCACAGGAAGAGCCAGAGCAGCCCGAGGGCGACGTCTCTGCTGGGTGTCACCTCCTCAGGGCCTGCATCACTGCCCGAGTTGTCACACCCTGTCTCCTGCACTCTGTGTTGTCATTGCGTGTTCACCTTGGCCCTGGGACAGACACTGAGGGTGTACTGGTCCCCACACAGGTCCAGGGGAGTTTGGAGCGGGAGGGAGAAACGGGTGTGGCCTGGGGTGACCAGGGGAGGATGCCTTGAAGGAGGGGTGAGAGTGAACCTGACCTTGAGGCAGGCCGTCCTGCAACAGGTGGGTCAGGCTGTAGAGGAAGCAAGTTCAGCCAGGGCCAGGAGCGGGGGTGGGCAGGGAAATGTCCTAAGAGAATGTTGGGGGCAGGCTGGGGAGTTGAGGATGGAGGGTTGTGTGGGTCAGACGGTGGCAATTCCCAGCCTGGTGACAGAGGAGGGGCTGGTGCACCCTGGGTCCTGGAAGGGTTATGCGGACACACCTGCCTGTTCTCCTGGAGAATTGGGCAGCTCCTTGGGGGATGAGGGTGGGGACTGCAGGACTGTGCTCGGGGCAGGGTCTGAGGTGGGGTGGCCCAATCATTCACTCAACAAACAAATGTTTACCAAGGACCTACTAAGTGCCAAGCCCCGTACTGGGTGCTGGGATACAGCTGTGAATGGGAGACAGTCCTTGTCCACACAGAACTGACATCCTGGTCGGGGGAGAGGGCAGCGGAAGTGGGTGAAAGAAACGGGTACCACACCTGAGACTCGTGTTGAAGGGCTGCTCACTGCCCACCTACTATGTGCTAGATACCAAGAGCCAAGGTTGCTGCACGCAGGAGCTCAGCCCGGCAGGGGTGTGCATTTGCCCCCTGCTCCGTGGGTCTGTGGTCAGTGGTCTGTGTGCCTGGGTGTCTGTGTGCACAGCTGTCCGTGGGTGTGGCTCTGCGTGCAGCAGTGTTTTGCTGGCAGCTCCGTGTAAGCTTGAGTGTGTGAGTGTGTGAGAGGAGGGAAGGGAGAGCTGTGACTCAGACCTTCCCCAGCTGTGGCAGAAGCTCAGTCTGGGGGGGCTTCTCCCACACACCTGTCCCCTTGGCTCTGGGGTGGGGTCGGGGCGCCCTGCGGGTGCCTGTGACTTTATGGAAAGAAAGGCAGGGTGCAGCCAGAATGTGTTTGCGTTTCCTGGGTGATTGACGACGGGGAGCAGGCTATCTTGCCGTGACAGATGTAGGAATGTTTCTGCTAATCAAGGCGGAAAGCAGGGGCGTGGGGGCCGCCGCCTGAGGCCGCCCCCAGCCCTGGATTGTGACCACCTGTTGGGGCCTGGGAAGCCACTGGGCAATGCTAGAGGGAAGCTCCCAGACCCAGGGGACTCCACTGCTCGCTCCCACGTCTCAGTGAGCCTCCGGTCAGGCACCGCTCACGGCCCCCAGCTCCCCTCCGGGGGAGGTGGGAGAATGGGGCCTGGGTCCAGCCCAGAGGACGACCCAGCTCGTGGGGGAGTTCTGAGTGGGCGAGCGGGACACTGGGTGTCTGTAGGGGAGAAGGGAGGGGAAGTACCCATCTTTCCTAGGCTCCTTCTCGTGAGCCCCCTGCCCCCGGCCAGCCCTGCCCAGGGCGTTCCCAGGGTACCCTCCCCCTATTCAAGGTCATGGTATAAATAGATGCCCAGGACAGTCAGTGATGGTAGGAAGTTACCCACACAGGGAAACCGAGGTGGGCCCCAGGTCTCAAGGGGTGGTGTGGTCATTCCCAACCTCAGGGGTCTTACCCAAAGGCCACATGTTGTCCCAGCCCACTACTCTCCTGCTTGTCACTCGTGCAGTTTATGTTCCGGGTGTCATGGGTTGAGGAGGGGGTGGCAGGTCACATGATCACGCAAATCAGTGTGGTCCGGGCTCTGCTGGGGTCTCTGTTCTGGCCACTCATCCATGAAAGCAGGTGACTTCCTCCTTGGTCTGCACCCATGCCCTCGGGGGATGTGGTCCCCAGGTGAGATCAGGTGGGGCAGGACCCAGGGGTGATGGTTGGCTGCCAGTCTGAATGGCTTCCACCCCCAAGAACTCCCTGGGAAGCTGTGGTTGGTGCCGGTCCTGGTGTCGCCCTTTTCCCACTGTGTCCCAGGGACTTAGGAAGGAGAGGAGAACCTGACCTGGGGACTCGCCCTGTTTCCCAAGCTAGCACAGGCAGGCCACCCAGGACTCCCAGCCCCGACCCCAGGCCTGACCCTGGCAGTCCCTCAGCCCAGCTGTGTCCACAGGTGCTTTCTCAGGTTTTGAGCTGAGACACTTCTCCCCTTTCCAGTCTCCTCCTCGGAGGAGAAGACCCAGGAGGAGGGAGTGCCTGTGAGTCACCTTCTGACTCACGGCGACACCGCCAGGGCAGTAAGCAGGTCTGTGTGCATCTGTTAGGGGGAGGGGCCTGAGCTGGGGCCAGGGCGTGCCTTGGCTTTCACCCAGTTAAACCCTTCAGCTCACTGCAGCCAGACCCCCACAGAGGGACCACTCGGTCACAGCCAGGACAGGCTGGCCACCTTGAGAGCTGGATTCCAGGTCTGTCTTGACCAGGGGAGTGCTGACCCTCCAGAATGGAGCCCAGTGGCTACGTGGACGGCTCTCCGGGGACCACTGGACTTGCCCCCGACAGCAGGCTCTGGCAATGAAAGGTGCTAGAACTGGAATTCACTTACCAGACCTTTTACTGGTTGATGACTTGATTGAACCAATGTGTGTGGGCTCAGGAGGGGGATTTGGGATTCTATGCTATAAGACAGAGCTTCTCACATAATAATGTCCAAAAAAAATCCCTGAGGATCTTTTTAGAATGCAGATTCTGGTTCAGCAGGTCTGGGGTAGGGCCTGAGACTCTGCATTCTAACAACCTTCCAGGAGAGGCCAACACGGCTGGTGCAGGAACCACTCTTGGAGAGGCTGGGGCCAGATTGGGAGGGGGCTGCACTTCACCCCAGGCAGGTCCAAAGGGGCCTGGAAACTTCCATTTGGTCGAGGCTTTTGGTCATATTGAAAGCGTGAAGAAACATCCAAACAGGATTAGGGAAATCGTGCTGAGCTTTAGGTATCTGACATTAACCAAACCCACGTTCCCGACACAACACACCCTGCGGTGACCACGTGTGGATCCTTGTTTGGACATAACCCGAAATGTCAGAGCAGGCTTTCCGTGAACACGAGGCCCGAGCCCGCAGGCCCTCCGACCCCGACCAGGGACGGGACCCTCTGCTCGGGGCCAGGAGCTCAGCTGTGGGATGGAGGGAAGGGCAGGGTGGAGGAGAGGCCTGGGCAGAGACAGCTGTGCCTGTGGGCCCTGAAGGCTCTGTTCACTGCTGCGCCCTCGGAGCCTAAACAGCGCCTGGCTCACGGACGGTCCTCAGCTTGTAATGTTGGGTGGGTGATGACCGAGCCAGGGTGTGGCTGCGGGGACGAAGGGAGGACGCTGGGACAGGGGACTCTGGTCATCGCCCCTCTGGGTGCAGAGAAGGCTCTCCTCTCCCCAGGTTCTGGCCAAGTGAAGCTGGGCGGAGAGCCGGGGCCTGGGTTCTGATCCTGACCTGCTTGTGAGGGGGCACAGCAGTCCCCTCTGAGCGGAGCACCCTGGCCTGTACAACCAGGGCGTGCTGCCTTGCACCCTCGGGGGTCTCAAGGCAGCGTGGGAAAATTCCCGAGGTCCTTTCTAACTCTAGGACGCAGAGGAAAGGTTGGGAAAGGGGGATTCTGTGGGGGAAACAGAGACAAAAGAAGACAGAGGGTAGTTTGTGGTCTAATCGTAAGTGCCTCGCAGATGCAGGAGTTTCCTAGTGACGACGTGTGCGGAGCGTGTGTGGCCCCCCCACAGCCGGCACACGTGGTGCGCGGCTGCGGCTCTCAAACCGTCCCCAGGACTCAGTCGCACTCATTCCATCGCTCAACCAAAAGTCGGGCTGTTGGTGAGCCCCGCTTCTCTGTCTTAACACAGGGAAGCCTGTGAGCGATGCTACAGTAAAATTTCCGCACACAGGTCCCTCGCTTTTCCTTGGATTCCCTGGCCTGTGCGAACCCCAAACGTTTGGCACGCCCCCTTGACTGCCCCGCCCCCTCCCGGGCGCTGCGGTTTGCACACGCCCCCTAGGCCTCTCCTGCCGTCTGTGGGGTCTGCGAGGGCGTATGTCCAGCACTCCAGTGTGTATTTTCTGGTATCAACATTTCCCTTCTTTCCAACTTTTGAAACTTTTGCCTGCCTTTATCACCCGGCTCCTGTCCCGTTCTCTGAGTTTCCTCAAAGACGAAGGCAGCGGCTCTGGAGCTCCCCAGCCCCGTCTGTCTGGACTGTTGGTGGCAGCCTGGTCCCCAGAAGCCGAGCATCGACCAGAGCTCTCACCGAGGGGGCACTGAGGGAAAGGGGAGAGGGAGGCCCTTATAGCTAAATGTCTTTTTTTTAATCAGAATGTGCTTTTATTTTGAGATAATTGCCAATTCACATGCAGTTTTAAGAAATGATACAAAGCGGTCCTGTACATTTTACCTCCCCAGTTGGAACATCTTGCAAAACAATAGAACAGTGTCACCACCGGGATATTAACACAGATACAGCCAAGACACACCGCCGCCGCCACCACCACCAGCACCCCTCACCGTGGCCTTTTAGAGCCACTCCCACTTCCCCGCAAATCCCTGCCCCCTCCCTAACCCCTGGCCAGCGCCAATCTGTTTTCCACGTCCGCGACTTTGTCGTTTCAAGAATGTTGCATAAACGGAATCGCAAAGTGTGTAACCTTGTGGCACTGGCTTTCTCACTCAGCATAATTCTCCGGAGAGTGGTCCAGGTGCTTGTGTACACCCGTGGTTCGTTCCTTTTCACCCCTGAATACTTTCCCGCAGTGTAAATGTCCCCCGGTTTGTTCAACCGCTCACGTGTTGAAGGGCATTTGGACTGTTTCCAGCGTGGGCCTATTCTGAATAAAGTTACCATCAACATTCCTGCGCAGGTCTGCATCTGAACGGAAGCTTTCGTTTCTCTGGGATAAATGCCCAGGGGTGCAGTTGCTGGGTTTTATGGTGGCTGCAGGTTTAATTTTTAAAGAAATTCCCAAACTCTTCTCCGGAATGGCTGCACCACTTTATGCCCCCACCAGCGGTGTGTGAGTGACCCAGTTTCTCTGCACCCCTGTCAGGATTTGGCGTGGTCACTAGTTTTTATTTTAACCTTTTCAAAAGGTGCGGAATGATATCTCGTTGTGGTTTAATTTGCATTTCACTTTGCATGGCTAGTGAGGGGGACCATGTTTTCTAGTGCTTACGTGCCGTCTACGTGCCGTCTTTGGTGATATGTCTCTCCATGCATTTTGGTCGTTTTCTATTTTTTTCCGCTCACCCGGACTGTTTCATTTCACTGGAAGTGGTTTCCTTGTAGGCCGCATGGAACTGGGTCACGTTCTTTAGCCTGCTCCGCCAATCTCTGTCTTTAATCTGCGTGTTAACATTATGGGTGTGACTGAGGTCATTACTGGTATGTGAAGGCTTCCTTCTGTCATTTTGCTGTTTTAGTGTTCTGTTTGTTCTGTATGTAGACGTGGTGGGAGTTAAGCTATGAGATTGTATCATGTTAAGCCTTCTTTAGCTGGTTTCCTCTGATGCCACTTCAGCAGGAGAGTGGGGATACCACCTCACTGCCGCCAAATGAGGTTAGAAGGCCAAGTCCCTCACTTGGTGTCTGTGGATGTGTGAGGTGGGGGGAGGGCTCCTTATTGCTGCTCAGGTGGGGAGAAGAGTGCCAGCTCCCTCCTGGGCCCTCTCGGACCGCGCCCCGGCAGGGAGATGGGAGCGCCTGGTTATACCCAGTCGCGGGTGGACACCCAGGTTTCCCACTAAGTCTTGCTGGTGTGCACAGGGCCACAGATTTTTCTGAGGTGTTTGGCTAGACTAATTATTACCTTAAATGCTTCTCTGTTGCTAGCTGCCCATTTTCAGGTTCTTTGGGTAGAGACGGAAGGCTGCTGGTGTCCAGGCCCCCTGGCGTTTCCAGGTTGCTGGCTGCTCCCGCTCCCAGTGTGGGTTGTATGAAGAAAATGAAACAAAAACAAAAACAAGTAGCTTATCCCCATGCTGTGCCTTGGATCGTGCGATCCCCAGCTGGTCTGCCCTGCCGCCCAACCCCTTGTGCTCGTGTTTTATCTGTTAGGTCTATGGGTTTGGGCTTTGCTTCTTGGGAGGTACTTTGTGGGATAAGTGGGATCCCCTTATCCCTGAACCCACTTATTCCCCTCCCTCCACAGCCTCCCCCTCCGAGGCACGCAGTACGCGCCCTTAAATACGCATGCGTCCTCAACAAGTACGCAGCGCCTCGGGGGCCGCGTGTACGTGCTTTGTTTCAAGTTCACGCAGATGGTTTCGGACCAGGCATCCCACCTTATTTGCTTCCATTTTTACTTAAAACTAGGTCTTCTGGTGGGACCCAGGTTGTCCTGCAAGTGGGCCGCCTTCCCACCGCCACATGCATCCACCCCCTTTCACTTGCGCTGAGGGACGCCCGAGTCTTCCCCAGTTCACCACCACGGGGGATGCTGCTGCTGGGAACCCCAGGCGCACCTGCTGCTACTGGCCTGGCTGGAGCGTGATCCGAGGCCCACACCGCGGAGTGGGGTTGCTGGGTCTTGGGCACACGCCACCCCAACTGCTCCAAGTCCTGGCCTATTGCTTCTGGGAGGGCAGTGCCGTCCCTGCTCCTGGGAGCAGCACCTGGGAAATCCTGTCGGGAAAGCCAATTACCATAGCTTCGGGAATTCTTTGGTGAAAGCAAACATTATTTTGGCAAAATGGACAGCTGCACCCTAAATTATGTTTGGGCTTATAAATAACTAGACAACATAAGTCAGAACCCTGCCTGGTCCACTGGAGGGGACTGAGGCCTGGGGTGCGAACACACTCAGAAGCAGGGAGAGACCTCCACCCCAGAGATCCCAGAAGTTGAAATAGCTGCTGGAATTTGGCACGAACAGGAGGTAAAGGGGACAGCCCACAGTACAGGGCCCCACACACAGTAGGTGTTCAACTAATATTTATCAGATGAATGAAGGAAGGAAGGAAGGAAGGATTGGCTTGTGCCTCTGCACACTTGTGGGGGGGGGGCTGTGCTGCTGGGAACCCGACCTTTGCTCCCGCATGGCTCTGCCATCTGGACGTGCACACTTGGGAAGGGACAACCTGTGTCCTCGAGGTCCCAGATGCCTGCCAGCCCCGTCCGGCCCCAGTCGTCCACTCATTTGGAGAGCGCGCCTAGACACCTCGAGGGGCCAGGCCCAGCACTGAGCTCCTGCGGAGCCTCCTTCTGCGGTTGATGATGCGGACTTTCCTTTTGGGGCATTTACTGCAATTTGTCAGTGTCTTTTTGCTTCTGCAACTTTTCTTATTTAACGTGTTAACTTGTGACTGTTTTATTCGCAAGCGTAGGTGCCTGGCACGTAGCAAGTGCTCGGCAAACGCTGTGGAGTGAATGTCAGATGAATGAAGGCTGAAATGAAAGCCCATGGGGCTCCCTGAGGAGGGCGCGACCACCTCTGTCTGGGGCCAGGAAGGAGGGCTTCCTGGTGGTGGTGGTGACCGCAGAGCAGAGTGTTTGCCAACTAGATAAGGGAGTCCCAGGCAGAGAGAACTGCGTGGCATGCCCAGGGAACCGAGGGAAAGCTAGTGGGAACCACCATGGAGGACTGGGCAGTGTCAGCAAAGGGCTAACAACTTTTTGTGGAAGGTACTACCTGCCAGGAAAGGTGCTCATATCGTGTGTTTGGCTCCATGAATTTTCACAATCTCCGTACACCTGTGTAACCAGCGCCCAGGTCAAGAAACAGGACACTGCCAGCACCTAAGACTCCCCCCGGTGCCCCCCAGGCCGTAGCCCTCCTTTTCCCCCAAAGGGAACTGCTGTCCTGACCTTGGCGTGGTTGCACCTGTGTTTGAAGTTCGCATAAATGCGGTCACCCAATGCCCACGCCTTTGTGCCCAGCGTCTTCCTTTCGACACCGTGAGCTGCGCTCAGCTGATGCTGGTGCGTGCACCTCGTCCGTTCTCCGTCCATTCTGCTGCCGATGGACAGCTGGGTTCGTTGCAGGTTTTGGCTGCTACGAGTTGAGCTGCAGGCACTGAAACTGCACAGGCCTCTCAGGGGGCTGTGTGTGCATTTCCGTTGCACAAGCACCCAGGAGCGGCACTGCCGGGTGGCGGATGAGTTTATGTCCAGCTTTAGTAGGCCACGCCAAGCCATTTCCCAAAGCGCTCGTGCCCGGTCCCGCTCCCTTCCACAGCGGTCTTCTGAGAGGTCTAGTTGCTCCGCATCCTCGTCAACACTTGATATGTTCAACCATTTTATTTTTAGCCATTTGGGTGGGCGTATGGTGGTATCTCGTTGTAGTTTTATTTTGCATCCGCCTGGTGACTGATGAAGTTTTCCCGTATTCACAGGCCACTTGAAGACCCTCTTTTGTGAATGGCTTGTTCAAAGTCTCTTGCCCCTTCTCTACTGGTTGTGTCTTTTTCTTGTTGATTTGTAGGGGTTCTTTATATGTTCAGGATACGTGAGTTTTCCATCAGGGGTGTGTTTTGCAGATGTACTCAGTGAAGGGTTCTGACCTGGGACTGATGTGGCGGACCTGTGTTTCAGAAAGCTCCCCCTGGCTGCAGGGTGCAAGACAGACTGACTTTGAGGCCAGAAAGGAGGGTGCAGTTGGGGGAGTGACCAGGGCAGCAGCTGTGCAGCTGGACAGCAGAGGCCAGGGTCTAGAGATATTTCGGCAGCAGAATTGACAAGCAACATCTGTCATATCATGTCATGACACAAACAAGACAGACAGAGGGGGCAACGAGGCTGACTTCCAGGTCTCTCCGGCTGGCTGCCGAGCTGACGCACTCTGCCCGCCTGGGTCTGGGCAGCCAAAGGCAGCTTTGTTCTGCCAGGCCCCACCCAGGCCTGTTGGTTAGAGATGCTCCGGGGTCACCGTCGGGACACTGGAGAGAGCGCCCAGCATAGAATCTGGGTCTCCCCTGGCAACTGGAGGACAAACGTTCTTTCCTCCCCCTTACCCCCACGCCCTGCTGGGCTGGTCCAAGGCGACCCTATGCCCCGATGGATTGGCAGCTGCAGGACCTTGGCCCAGCCAGAACGGACAATGACCCCCTGTCTGCAGCCTCCTTGCCCCCACTGAGCCCAGGCTCAGGGACGACAGTCCTGCTCCAGCCCTGGGAATGGGTGGAAGCGGCCTGCCATGTCTGAGCAGCAGAGATCTCACTGGAATTGGACCTGAGTCCCTCCCAGAAAGTGAGGACCCCTGCACCTGTACCCCTGGCTCATTTCTTGAGAAATATCTGCCCCCACTCTGCTTCTCAGTGTTCACTTGAAAGAGTCCCCCCGAGCATCTGCATCTCACAGCATTGGGTTCTGCGGATCATTCCGTGCTAGTGGAGCTGACCCCGACACTTTCCTTCCTCAAAATGGGAGTGCAACACACTCCACGGGCCGCACTGTGCTCGTTGCCTCACGCGTGCGATGTCCATCGTGCCTCCCAGGGACCTCTAGTAGAAGTATTTCTTTCTTCACCTTGTAAATGAGGACACTGACTCGCCCAGGGCCACACAACCAGGGTGGAGGAGGCAGGGTTTGAACTTCAGCC
Source organism: Tonatia bakeri (assembly GCA_004024845.1). NCBI lineage: Eukaryota > Metazoa > Chordata > Mammalia > Chiroptera > Phyllostomidae > Tonatia > Tonatia bakeri. Next base: position 66,565 of record PVIA01006456.1, read on the forward strand.
TGTCGGATGCTGCAGCCCCTTGCCCCCGCCTCCCTGGAAGATTTGAATGCCCTCTGCACCAGGGGCCTCACCAGCACGAGTCGCTGTGTGTGGGAATGGGCCTGACTCTGGGCTGTGGGAAGGGGCAGTCTTGAGGGAGCTCAGGGTCCTGCCCTGGCCTGGCCCTACCCTCCTTCCCCCAGGTCACCTGGGGTGAGTCCCTTTTCTCAGGGCCTCAGCCTCCCCACCTGAGCAATAGGACAATCCCTACCCAGCCTTGCTCCTGGGGTTCTGAGGTGAGCAAGGCATGGAAGGCCCCGGCAGGGCTGAGCCCGGATGGAAGAGGCTGTCAGCTTGTCACATGCTACTTGTTTGGGTCCCTCCTGGTGCCTAAGCCGACCTTTTCTGTTCCCTTTTTTGGTGCTGGGGAAGAGTCAGATCACTTCCCCACCCCAGCCCTCTCTGGCCTGCCCTTTTCCCAGATTAATCAGTCTCCAGCTGCCCTCGTCTTGGGCAGGCCCTGGGTTCTGGCCAATGGTGGCTGCCGCATCCCGGGGCTCCGGACAGCCAGAGGGCAGCTGGTCCTGGCGGCTGGAAACAGCCTTGACGGGAGATTCCCACTTTCCGGTGCTCAACCACTTCCTCTCTGACGGAGCATGCAGTCTCCAGAAGGTTCGGCTGGTGGCCTGGGGTCACGCCTTGGGTCCTTGTCTGTTGTTCTCGAGTGTGTCCTGTAGCGGCAGATATTGGGGGGCTGTCTCCTTGACATCCATTCCCTGATGGGACCCCACACTTCCCAGCCCACGGCTGAGTGTGGCAGACACACCCCAGCTCCAGGTGGACCCTGGTTGATTTAAGCCAGTTACTAAATCCCCTCCCAGGTGGACACCTCCACTTGACCGCTACTGGAGGTCTCCAGAGGGTGGACACTCTCTCTTTCTCTCTCTCTGCCGGCTGTGAGGAGAAGCAGGTAGATGCAGATCTGATTGGGGGCCATTCTGAGACCCCCAGGGGAGGTCAGCCTGGGAAAGGAAGAAATAGAGAGGGAGGCAGAGAAACCAGGTCCCGCCACCCTGCTTGCCTGGCTAGATCGAGCTTTGCCTGAAACCTCAAATACCCACGTGCTTTTCAATTCTGCATAGCCCATAGGTTTCAGTTTCTAAAGCCAATGAGAGTCAGATTTTCAGTACTCGGAACCGAGAAATCCTGAATAAGATCTACAACGTAGCGAGGGCCAGGCCTCCGGGCCTCTTCCTGTGTCCCCAGCCCAGCACCTGTCCTTGGAAACCAGACCAAACTCGTCCCTGTCTCGTCCTTATCTCAGAGCCATAAGGTGACTTAGGGGCCTTACGTCCAAGGCCCGTTTTTTAGATGGGGACGCTGAGGCTCACCGCTTTCCACCCCATCCCACTTGGCTGCGGGCTAAGGGTTCCGGCCCACGGGAAGGAGAGGAGAGCCCAGCCATGCTCAGAGTGCCCAGGCCCTGGACATGGGGCCAGGCCTCTGGGGAGAACTTTCCACGCCCCCACCCCAGTTCATCTGAGTATTCTGTGTCACTAAACCCACATCGGCCGAGCATGTGCGTGGGCTGTAAATAGCTCTTGTTGGGGTATTCTTAGCTGCCGACAGGGTCGAGTCCAAGCACCCAAGCCGACACCCAAACCCCAGTCCCCTCCATTTTCTCCACACGTCCCTTGCAGCAAGGGAGGGAGGTAGGGCGGCTGCGCAGCCTCTCACGCCTCTCTCCTAGGGGCCGGAGGGGTGGGCCGCTCTAAATACGAGTCTCCAGTTGGCCTTGGGTGTTTGTTCCAATGAGCCATTTCTGTACTGTAAAGTAAAGGCTTAAGGCAATGGTAATATTTTCTCTCTCTCATGGATTCTGTGAGCCATGGGTTCAGGACAGGCTCAGCCAGGCGGTGCCAATCTCACAGAGTGGCAGTCAGATGGTGGCTGAGGCCGGAGCACCTGGGTGCTGGCCAGACCTCTCTCTCTGTGGACTCAGAGCCCCTCCCCCGGCCTCTCTGCCTGGACCCACCTGGACGTCCACGCAGCATGGCGGCTCCGGGCCCATTCCCCTCCAGGAGGCCACGTTTTCTCATGGAGCTTCAGAAATGTGGTGTTCCATGGGAACGTGGGAGTCACAGCCCGCTCAGGGGGACAGGCAGGGGAATGAGACCTCACTTCTTAGATGGGGGAGCGGAAGGTTCCAGAACCCTTTGTGGGGTGGGAGATGTTGCCCCTGTCTTGGAAGAGGCCACTGCCAGAGGGCTGTTGGGTAACGCTGCCACGTCCCTCCGGTGTACTCGCTCCTCTTCCAGCCGGGAGGGCTCTTTCATGCCTCCTCCTGCCTCCACAAACCTCCAGGGACTTTTCCCTTATCTGAAGCCCATGGCTTTGCTGCAGGCAAAGGGCAGGTTCCCCAACCACCCTTCGTATTTCCCTCCATTACCACATCCTCTTCCCGACGCCCTCTTATGAAAGGTCACTGGTTCCCTGAAGCCCTCCTGATTCTCCCTTCCTCCCCTTTCTTTCTCTGGTGTCCTTCCCAGGGGGACCCTGTCCCACCTGTGTCTGTGTTAGCTGTGACCCGTGACCGTCCTACCCTCCAGATGCTCGGCACACCGGGCAGGCAGAGCTGCACCTCGAGCGTCTGTGGTCCGGTACCCAACAGGGCCCCAGCACACAGTAGGTGCGCACTCAGTGTTTGCTACCTTGAGTTGAACTTCTGGCTTAGGTTTATGTTTACTGTTTTCCTTTAGGCTTTAGTTTCTTTAAGTCATGTTTCTTTGTTTTCTGGTTCGTCTTTAATGGGTTTTCATTGCCTTTATTCTCCGTTTTCTGATCAGAAAGCTAACATGCTCTTTACAGAATATGCCAGAGTATAAAAGAAAGGCGAGATTACTCAGAATTTAGCCATCCGGATAGAATCGTTACTAACATTTGATGCATTCACTTCAACCTTTTTTTCCAGGTGCATGCTTTTTTTCTTTTCCTAAATCTTACATTGTGACCAGTTCTTCTGTCTGGTCTTCAAAGACATCACATTTCGCGGCTACATAATATTCCACCGTTACAGTCAATTGTCATTTATTTGCATTCCACACACAAATGATCCTGATACGTGCACTGCCTCCCCCTCCTACACACACACTCACACGGACGCCCCCGCCACCCCCCACCCCCGCCACCCCGCCGCCCTGCCCAAACAAGCCCGCGCTTGCTCCCGCGGCTCCCGGTCCCCACAACTGAGCCGACTTCCCAGCAGAGGGTGAACAGGGCACTGGTCACGTGGACCCAGCAGGGTGGGGCTGCAGCCTTTTCCTCTTACTGCTCCTCAGACAGACAGATGTCGGGACGGACACAGACAAGACAGGCAGACGGCGAGAGCAGGAAGTAGACAGAGGGGGGCCAGGTGAAGGGAGCGGCAGAGGCTTTGGGGGTGTTCAGGGGAAAGTAGGGTTGCTGGGAGCAGGGCCCTGGCTGCACTCCAAGGCCAGGCCCCGGACAAGAGCAGGTGATGGAACGGGGCTTCCTCTGCTTCACACTCTCAAGGGTTTGTGGAGGATGGTGCGGGGTCACGGAAAGGAAAACCTGAAGCCCAGGATTCTGGTACCGCAGAGGGTCCGAGTGGGGCTGGCCAGCAGGGACCGTTTTGCGTGGCCTCCCAACAGGGGTCAACGCCATGCTGAAGCCCAGTGGTTGGAACCTCTCCGGGCTCCTGACTTGAGCAAAGAGGCTTCTCTGCCTCCCCACAGGGCCTGGGTCAGGCTCCCTTGGTCTCTGTCCCCAGAGCCAGAGTGAGCCCTTGAACTGCATGGTGAACTGGGGTGCAGACTGCAAACTGGAGGGTCTCGGACTGAGCAGAGAAACTCGGGGTCCTGGAGGCACAAGGGACGACAGAGGGAGACTGGCAGCCCAGACCTGACCTCACTTGTGCCCACCCCAGGGCAGCCCCTCCCCGACCAGGCCCTGAGTGACCCCGCCAGGATCTTCAACGGCACGGGGCAGCCTGGGGGAGATGCCGAGGGCCCGTGTCTGGGGTCACCTGTCTCTAGGTCCGCATCCTGCGGAGAGGAGGTCTCTGAGGCAGACCCTAGGGGGCTGTTCTGTCCTCACTCCTTGCCAGACCTCCCTGGCTCTCCCAGGTCCGAGGCCACAGGCTGTTTGCAGGGGAACGTGGGAGAGAATGAACTCAGCTCCGGGTGGCTTTGGGAAGGGGTCCGCAGTCAGCTGGACCTGACCGGCTGAGACTTGGGCAAGCCGTTCGCCTCCCCAGACCCCCGACACACCCAGGCAGGGGGCTCCGGAGCCTGACCACCCTGGGATGGGCTGCCTCCAGCTCTTCCCCCGAGTCTCAGCGACCCCACTGAGGCCTCTGCTGCGGACGGAGTTGGCCCCAGATGAGCAAACAGTGGGGGCCACCGCAGCCTGCAGTAGGCCAGGCTCCGTGCAGAGAAGGGCTGGGCTTCTGCCCACGGTCCAGGGAAGAGGCTCAGCTAAGAGACAGTTACTAGATGCCGACACCACAGTGTAGCAGTGCTGAGGAGGGAGACAGACCTCCCATTCTGCAGACGGAGAAACTGAGTCCCAGGGAGGGAAAGCAACTGCCCCGGGCACTAGAGACTAGAACCCAAGACCCTCAGCCTCTTCCCTTTCCACCCACCCACCCTGCCCCTGGCCGCTCTGCAGAACTTCCCTGGGGTGGGAGGCAGGCTGGGGAGCCCCATGAGGTAGAACTAGAAGCAGAAACTGGTCTCTTGTTGACTGACTGTCCCCAGGTTCCCCCGTTCTCTCCTTCCAGAATTGGGATTCGCCTGCTTCTGTGATAACCTAGGGTGAGTGGGACTGGTACGAGAATGTCCCTAATCACCCCACATCCAAGGGGCACCCCAAGTAGGATGCTGTTCTGCTACACCAGGACAGCATGGCACAGGGCCAGTGCCCCAAGCAGCGACAGTGAGAGGCAGCTGGCGGGGCTGGCGCCAAGAATGTCAGGAATGCGGAGCAGAGCCGTGTCCTTCCCGCTCCTCTTCCTCCCCCCGCCGGGAGAACAGGATATTCCCTGTCCAGGGAAGCCCAAGTCCTGCCCCTTCAGGGAAAACCACGCGGCAGGTGGGCATTCTCCCCAAGGGAGCCCGGGTGGGGGGTAGGGGGTACAGCTGGCCTGTGTGGGTTCAGCACGTGTTGAGGACCTACTATGTGCTACGTGCTTCATGTGTAGTCACTCAATCTCACAAGCATGGGAGATTCTGCCTTACAGATCAGAAAATCGAGGTTCAGAGGGGCCATCCCCTGGTACCCCCAATACCCCTGCAGAAGAGGCGGCCCCTTCCAGCGGGCAGCCGGTCTCTCTGGCTGTAGGCAGAGGGCTGATGTGGGAGGTCTGTCTCTGGGATTGGGGGCTGGAAGCCCAGCTCCAGGCCCTCGCCCTCTTTGTGCAGGTCCTGGCCCTGAGCTGTCCTAGAGTCTGACCAGATCTCCTCCGGTCCTCTGCGCTGGGGCAGCCTGTCACCAGGGGGCCCAGGGACAGGAGATGGGGCTCTAGGAAGGCTGAAGGGAGACGCAGGGGTTGGGGGAGAGCATGGGCTGCACCCAGACTCCAGCCCTGGGATTCTAGAGGTTTCCCCAACCCCAGCTGGGTGCCCATCTCCTCCCTCCCTGATGTGGGGCCCTCTAGGCGTCACCCTGGGTGTCACCCTCCCGCCCCTTGACTGAGCCAGGCCCTGCAGGCAGGTGGGCAACAGAAAGGGCTACAGAGCCTTGGGCTGTGCTGCAGACGCTGCCCAGGCCTAGGCCCCCAAAGCCAGGCCCCAGGTTGCTGGAGAGCACTGGCCGTCTACCCCAGAGGATTGACCCACTGGGAGTAAGGGGTGCCCGGGCTCCGGCGGGCCAGGTGACCTGCTCAGAGTCACAGAGCTGTGACGGGAATCCTGGTCTCCTCTCTGGCACCCACCAGCCCTCCAGGGTCTCGGGGCTGAGCCACAGGCCCCTTGCCTTCCCCTGGCCTTCACCCCTGGGCCCCTTGCCCCAGGGCCCGGCTGGTTCTGTTCCAGCGCGTCGTCCTGCCCCAGCTCCGGGTCCCCTGGGGGGCCGGGGTCAGGTAAACAGGATCCCAGCCGCATTCCCTGACCTTGTTTACCTCCCAAAAGAATGCGAGGGCATTCTTCCCCGTCCCAGCCCGTGAGTCAGCCCTCAGCAATGTGCCCGGCTATCGCCGCTGCCGCCGGCCCCCCGTGCAGCCCCCGCCGACCCCGGTGATGTGGTGATGTCGGCCGTGGCACCCCCTCCCCACCCCCGGGGAGCCCACCAGGCCGGAGTCGCCATGACGACCGCTCACAACAGGAAGCCAGGCCGGGGAAGGCCTGTGCCGGGGCAGAAACACAGGAAGCAGCGCCGAGCACTGCGTGGTATTGTCAGCCCCGCAGAAAACAAAACAGGACAAAAAGATTTAATGAGAACAATTAGCCCAAAGAAAAAGGAAAAAAAAATGGGCCAAAAAAACAAACAAAGCCAAACAGCCTGAAGGCAGGAGGCTGGCGGAGCTCCAAGGACCCCGTGTTTCCCTCCCAACACAATGTCTGTTAAATAATACTTCCTTCTCAGAAGGAGGCTCCTGGGGGGTGGGGGTGGGGGAGAGAAGGGTCCTTCCAGGGGCTCCTCTGCTCAGCCCCCCAACTTCTGAGGCCTCCAAGGCTAGCCTGGCTCCCCTTGGCTCCTCCCAGTAGCCCTGCCTCAGGCCCAGCTCTGAGACTTCCACTGAAGGCTTTGGGGGACCAGGTGGGTGAGTCATCCCCCTGCCCCAGGTGTTACTGCTCCGCGGGGCCTGCAGGGGGTGGCATCCAGCTCAGGGGAGGAAAGCATGGGCGCTGAGGCTCACAGATGGAAACTCAGCTCCGGGCCCCACTGCTGCCCGGCGGGAGATTCTGTGCAGAGACGACCTCTCTGGAGCCTCAGTTTCCTCCCTGGTTTCCCATCGCCACCGTCGTCAGCACCATCCTCACCCCCATCCTCACCCCCTCACTGAGGATTGTGGAGCTGCGATGAGTTGGCGCAGGAACCGGCATCAGCTGCGTGTGTGTTGACCGAACTGGAGAGAGAATGAATGAACCGGGCCCAAGTTCCGCAGAGTCAAGGTGCAGCTCAGTGAAGACGACAAGAGCCCAGAGGGGGTGGCACTCCCGTCAGCACAGGAGGGGGAACAGAGCTGGGAAGACTCGTGGGCTCTTGGAGGTGGACTGGAGCCCTGGGGCAGGGGTACAGCGGGGCACCCTCAAGGCTCCCTCCCTCCCAGCAGCTGAGGGCTCCGGTGCAGTGATCCTGTCTGGATAACACGGTCTAGTCTGGTGACCGGCTGGTGTCTGCCGGTGGAGGGAGCTCAGGAGGTTGGCTGGAGGCGGTGGGATCCTGGGCCCTCCATTACCTGGACAGGACCATGACCTCGGACAAAGCAGGCTCTGGGGCAGAGGGGGCCACCATCAGGTCCTTGGGAGCGTGCGGAAGATGAGTACCACCGGCAGGACAGTGGCAGAGCGTGGGCCATTGTGGCGGTGCGGGCTGACCCGGCACCTGCTGCTGGCCCGCAACCCCTGCCGGGGGTCAGAGAGAGTGAGGCAGCACAGAGCCCAGGCTGGGCTGTGAGAGATGGGGTGCTTAGATGGCAAGGTTGGCAGAGGTTCGATGGGGCCCCAGGCTGTCAGGGAGGCCGAGCAGAGGACACAGACCAGAAAACCCCGATCGGAGTGTGTTTGGCAACTGCGGCAGGGGTGACTGTTCTGCACAGGGCACGGCACGTGCACAGGCGTGTGGGTGACGAAGCCAGCATGTTCTGGGTGCGAAACTGGGACCCATGTGACCGCAGCAGAATTTGGTGTCTCAACATTAAGGGGAGGCCTGATGGGAAAGAGAAGAGAGCCACATCGTGGAGGGCCCAGAGTGCCATCCCCAGCGGCTGGGTCCTGACGTCCAGGGCACCCGGGAGCCACTCTGGCTTCTGATGCTTCTGGATGACTTGGGAATGGGGGGCACACTGTGAAAAAGCTGAATGGAGGTCTGGGGGATCTGGGGTCTGCTGACTTGGTTTCTTTCCTTTGAACTCAGTAATAATGACAATAATGGATGCTCAGTTAGTACTTACTGATGGAGTGAATGATAATCACCTTACACTGAGATATATTTTTTAAAGAACTCTTCCCCAAAGATTTATTTATATATTTATTTATTTAAAAGAGGGGAAGGGAAGGAGAAAGAGAGGGAGAGAAACATCAGTGTGAGGTTGCCTCTTGTGCACCCCACACTGGGGATCTGGCCCACAGCCCAGGCCTGTGCCCTGACTGGAAATTGAACCAGGGACCCTTTGGTTCACAGATCAGCACTCAGTCCACTGAGCCACACCAGGGCTCAAAATCTCAGGGCCTGAGATCTTTATTTGTGTACATTATTTTACTAATTCTCACCTCATTCTTCCTGGTTTTTACAGATGAGAAAATAGAGGCTCAGAGAGGTTGAGGAACTTGCTTCAGGCTGCACAGCATATACTACTGGACCCAAATCCCAGCCCAGCTGACACCACCTGCCACCTCAGGCAAGCCACACTGCAGTGGTCACCCTGAGCCAGCCCCATGCCAGGCCGTGGGGACACACAGATCATCAAGCCTCAGCTGTGCCTCTGAGGAACCCCCTGGGTTAGTGACCTCAGTGTTCCTGGGGCCGTAGACTGAGGGGTGGTGGAAGAAGCCCCAGGCCCTCCGAGCTCTCCCACCCCTGGCCTCAGGAGCTGCAACAGTAGGGAGTGAAATGGGGACGCTGGAGGGCAGAGAGGCTGCCCCAGGCCCAGCTGGGGTAACAGAAAGCTGAAAGAATGAGGGAAGCCTAAGAAGAGACCGGGTAACGGTGGGGGTCTGGCAGGAAAAGGAGCGGAGGCCAGGCCTCGATGAAGGGAAGAGAAGCACATGTGGTAGGGGGCAGGGGCAGGGGCCACAGGGCCAGGCAGAGTCATCTCAGTCCCAGCCCCTGGCCCTGGGCCCCAGGGCCTGCTCATCTGGAAGGAGGCCCCACACACAGTGGGTGGGATTTGGGACTGCACCTGAGGGCTTCAGGTGGGGCCCGGAAAGGACGTGCCAGCCCACACCCAGCCTCCTGCCTCCTCATCCGGTGCCCCTTATGCACCTGCCCTGGGGTAGGAAAGGGCAAGGATCTTTTTCAACTCCCGGTGAAAATCCTCCTGGAGGTGTTGAGAGGGGCTGCAGGAAAAGGACACGTCCTGTGGGCAGTCTGTGTTGGCAGCAGGTGAGGGCCAGCGAGCTGGGTGGTGTGAGGGGTGGCCACTGGGGGCCCAATGGAGCGGGGCGGGGGGTGTCCCAGGACAGGAGAGGGTACAGGGGCATCACAAATAGCTGAGGAAGGGGCACTGGCCTCAGAGCCACCAAGCCAGAGACCTTGTCTTGGTTCTGCTCCACTCCAGGGGTGGCGTCTTGGTTGAGTTCTCTCTGGGCCTCGGTTCCCTCATCTGTGAAGTGAGGGGCTCTGGCTGCAGGGACGGGCCGCAGGCCGGTCTGGTGCCTAAGAGAGTGTGGGCTGGCAACCCACTGTCAGTACGCTGTCCTGGTGCCGTGGCCCCAGCGGGCAGACCTGGGGGTGAGGCATTTCAGCAATGCACAGTGCAGTATGGTCTGCAGGGTGGAAGTGTTCCAGATCTTCACTCGTTGGCTGTGAGACTTTGGTAAAATGCTCAACGTCTCTGTGCCTCTTTCCCCACCTGCAGGAAGTGGCTTGTACCAGCTCCCTCCTCCTGGGCTCTGGACCCAGAGAACTGACGCACCTACACAGGGCAGGCCGTGGGTGCCCAGAGAGCATCTAAGATGCTTCCAACTGGGGATCGCTGGAACAGCTTCACTTCCAGACCTGTGTGCACACTGGCTCTCAGGTCGTGGATGGGGACAGGCAGAGGAGGAGGGAGGAAAGCGAGGAACCGCCTGGTCCAGAGGTTGGGACTGTCTTCCTTGGTCTGTCTTCTGGCCCTGACCACAGTCATTGTAGGGTTGGGCCATTGGGTTTGGCTTTGTCCATCTGTGTCCCTGGCAGGGGTGGGGCTTGGCACGTAGCAGGAGCTGGCTGGAAGGTGCGGGTCCCAGCCTTGGGGGTGGGGGTGGGGGTGGGGGAGGGGAGAGTGTGTGGCCTGTGTTTCTCAGTGGGTCACTTCACCTCTCTGGCTGCGGCATGCTCCTCTGTAGAATGAGCGCTGGGGGCAGGAGGACCCGGGACATCACACAGGGGAAGGCCTGTGCCCGGGAGGTTCCCCTAGTGCTCCTGACCTGTGCCTGCCCCTCCAGAACCTAGTTCCTCCCTCTGCCCCTAGCCCCCACCTAGCCTTTTCTCTCCCCTTTCCCCTCTGTCCACACTTCCTCTCCGCCATCATTCCAATGCCACTGCAGTTGCTCCTTGGCTGCCACATCTCCAGGAGGCCCCCGCTGCGTTCTCCTCCGACCCCTTGGAGGCTCCTCCTCAGACTGGTTGACTTTCCCTGCTGGCCTGGACCCTCTGGCCTCTTCTCTCCTCCCAGTCCCAGGCATCGCATGCACATCTAATCCCACCCCAGCAGGCTATTGTGGACCAGGACCCACCTCCTAGCTGTGCAACCTTCAGCCAGATGTGTAACCTCTCTGTGCACCAGTCCCTCCTCTGTAAAAGGGGCTAACAGTGGTTCCTGGCCCTGGGGTGGTGGAGGGATTAACTGAGCAACGGAGCCACTCAGAGCACGCCTGCACACAGCAGGACCAAGGGCCCAAGTCACATGGCCAGTCTGGTTTCCTAGGTCTCCTGGATTCAAGTCGTGCTGTCCTTTTTCTTTGGTGACACGCCTGCCACCCAACACACTCTTCCCTGAAAGGTTTTGCAGTGTAAAGCAGACATCCCAGCTCCTGTGGCAGAGTCTCAGGCACAAAAGCACAGATGGAGCAAGACGCCCTGAGGACACAAAGGGACATCAAGGGCCAGCCTAGAGACCCTGTGGATCCCACAGGAGGGAAATTGGGGAAAGTGCTCAGAGCAGACAGACACCTGGGAGCCTGGTGCCACCTGGTGGTTAGAGGGAGTCCCACTGCCCTCCAGGACTCCCAGTGGGAACTCGGAGCATCCAGTATCCTGCAGCCAGCAACCCTTTGACAGCCTTCCCACGTCCTCCAGCCCCCACCTGCTACCCTCTTCAGCCTCGCTGAAGGTCAGCCTCTCACTAAGCATTTATTTCTTCACTCAACGAACATTAAAAACCTCTTGCGTACCTGCCCCCAGGATGGTGAGATGAATCAGTCACGTTCCCTGTCCGTGAGGAGCTCCCGGTCTGCAGAACAGCTGGACAGACACACAGACTGACAGCAGAATCAGGACTGTGGCTGAGAGAAGCCCACAGGCTTTGCTGGGGGGAGGCAGAAGGGTGGTCCAGGAGGCTTCGTGGAGGAGGGGACATCTGAGAAACCCTTACTAATCAGAGGGGTGAGGAGGAAGGCCAGGAGGAGAGCCGCATGGGCAGAGTGGAGCCCCCGACGAGCCGTGGAGGGTGGTCCAGTGTTTTTCTACCACCACCAAGCAGAAGTCAGCTCATAACACAAACTCAGGGGTGGTTAGAAGGGGTCTGCTATGAATATCAAGAAACCTTTATCACTCATCACCGAGGAGCTTCCTAGGGTTTTAGGAGCTCCTGGCTAGAAGTGGGGATGAAGGCCAACTATATATATTATACAAATATGCATAATATTTTGTTTATTTATTTTTAAAGAGAGGGGGAGGGAGGGAGAGAAACATCAATCAGTCGCCTCTCATAAGCCCTGACTGGGATAGAACCCACAACCCAGCTGTGTGCCCCAATGGGGACTCGAACCAGTGACCTTCATTTTGTGGCTTGGTGTCCAACCAATTGAGCCACACCGGTCAGGGCCCAAATATATATTTTTTAATTATAATCACAATACCACAATGGTGAGTAGGGAGTGATGCTGTCTCTCTGGCTGCTAGTGCTGGGCAGAGGAAGGGGCGGGGACTGAAGTGAGAGGCGCTGGTGGCCTGGTCTGGGAGAGCAGCTGGTAGTGTGATGGTGTCCCAACTGCAGGCGCTGGGACGAGGGGCTGCACCTGAGAGAGGGGTGAGCCAGAGGAGGGTCTGGGACACCATTCAGGCCCTGAGAATCCACACTTTTATATTTAAAATCCAAACTTTCAAAGAACACATTTAATTTTATTATTGATTTAAAAATCAAATGTCAATTCATCATTAATGAACTGAACAAGGAAAACCACACGATCATCCCATTAGATGCAGAAAAAAAAACATCTGACACAATTCAGCACTCTGTTGTAATAAAAAGCTCTCAGCAAACTAGGAATAAGAGGAAACTTTCTTAATCTAATAAAGATTGTCTACAGAAAATCTATACTTTGAGCTGATATTACAAATATGGATGAGAACATGAGTGCTTTCCCCTAACATCCGGAAAAGGCAGAGATGTCTGCTCTCCATACGCAGAGTCCTCATGGAACCCGGGTCTTTGCCAGCGCAGCAAGGTGAGAAAAAGAAAGATATGCAGATTGGAAATAAAGTGATGCGGTCTGTTCACAAACATGATTATCTACATAGAAACCTCAGTAGAATTTACCGAAAAAGCTAATAGAAACATGGGTGTGATGTCTGGAGCCACAGCCCCACTGTGTGACCATGCGGCAACCACAGATGGTGAAGACGAGCCCTAATCTCTCGGATCTACTGAGCGAGTGAGCAGCGCTGCCTACGCGTGTCTTATTAGGTGAGAAAAGTAGCCTCCCACTTGTTCAAGGCACTGAGTTGTATTTTCTGTTACGTAGTCAATTTCTAACTGGCCCAGCAGGCATCTAATTTTAGGTTTCAACTAATTTTCCCTTAGCCTTTGAAGAACTTCCTCTGCCGTCTCTGGCCTATTACTGGTGATGCGTTAAATTAATGTTCTTTTCATCTTTGATATTCAGACATTTCTTAGTGAATGACACTATCACACTACCAGCTGCTCTCCCAGACCAGGCCACCAGCGCCTCTCACTTCGGTCCCCGCCCCTTCCTCTGCCCAGCACTAGCAGCCAGAGAGACAGCATCACTCCCTACTCACCATTGTGGTATTGTGATTATAATTAAAAAATATATATTTGGGCCCTGACCGGTGTGGCTCAATTGGTTGGACACCAAGCCACAAAGTGAAGGTCACTGGTTTGAGTCCCCATTGGGGCACACACCTGGGCTGCAGGTTCTACCCCTAGGTATTAGTCTTTTAAAAAATTCACTCTGCTCATCACTCCATGAGCTTTTTGGTCAGATGTGTGTGTCGCCGCTCAGCCCTGGGAAGCTCTTGGCTGCCATCTCCTCCCTCCTGCTCTTCCGCCTTCTCCTTCCGAAACTCCTGGTGGCTGGTGTTGGACCCGGGTCCATCTTGCATAGCTTCTGTCCTTGCTCTCAGATTCTCCATCGTGGTGTTCTGTGTTCTAGGATCCACGAACTCTTCTACTTTTTAAATTTTTGGCAATGTTTGTAACGTTCAAGAATTCTTATTTTCTGATTGCTCCTTTCTCAAAGCGTCTCGTTTTTGTTTTGGGCACGCAGCATCCCCTTAAACATCTCCGAGGCACTTTCACCACAAAGTTATCTTTTACGTCTTAAATTACTTTTATTTTCTTTTGCATCAGTGTTTTTTTTTTCTGTTATTCTTAGTTTTTCTCTTTCTGCTGCAGTTCTCTCTCACCCCTCTGGCACTTTCGGGATAAAGACAAAAGCCCTTAACACAGCCAGAAACATTCTGTATATTCTGGCTCCTAGCTTTCCAAAAACATTTCTTTTAAAGTCTCAGAAACATTTCTTTTAAATTAAAATTAATTATTGGATTGTGATACACAGCGTATCCATGAGAGTATATGAAACATACAGACATGCAAAGAGTAATAATAAAGCAAACACCGACACAAGCAGCCCCCAGATTAAGAAAGGGCACATCGCCCATACTGAGTGCCCCTCTGCACTCGCCTCATGCCTCCCCCCTTGAGGGAATCCCCCTTTGTGATCTCTGCAATAATGATTCCCACGTTACCTCATTAGTCCTACCGTCTGTGCACACGTCCCTAAAACAGTGTCTAGCCTTGCCTGGTTTTGCACTGCCCAGGGTGGGGCAAAAGGAGGTTCTCAGCTGTGAGTAGGCAAAACACAGTTTATTCTTGTGTGTCTGCGAACTATTTCACTATTTTCCATATGAACAACTGCAAACCTGCGTCTGCCCTGCCCTGTATATAAGTGTCCCCGATGGTTTGCGCTCTCATTTCTCTTGCTAAACCTGACTTTGGAAGGTTCATCGGAGCCAACGTGTGTCCCTGCAGTTCCTTCCATTTCAGCGCTGGGTGATAATCTAGTGCAGACTTGACTGTCCCAGCCTGTGGGGCTCTGGGGCTGTTTCCCATTTTTACAAATACGTGTCGTCACTGTGCCCATTGACGAACAGTTTTTGCGGTGCACACGTGCAAGAGCTGCTCTAGAGTGTGTCCCTAAGGTGCAGATACCGGCTCACAGACTGTGTGCAGGTTTGCAGTGACTCGGTCGTGCCAAACCCACTTCCAAAGCGGCTGACTCCACTTCCAGCCTCACGGGCAGTGTCCGTGAGCTCATGCCGGTCCACATTCTTGTCGGAACTCGCCTTGACCAGACTTTTCAGTTTCTGCTTATCGGATGGGGGTGCAGCTGTGTCCCGTAGTGGCTGTGCATTTGCACGGTTCACGAGGTTGAGGAACTCTGTAGGAAGTGCCTGTCCCGGCCTCACACCTCCCTTCTCCACCGCTGCATTTCTGTCCCAGTGGGCTGTCTGTCCTCCTTATGGATTCCAAGTATTCTTTACCTGTTCTCCTTGCTCAGTTTCCGAGTACTTAAAATCTCCCTGTCTTTTTACCCTGTGTGGTCTTTTGATAAAGCGAGCTTATAATTCTAATGCAGTTGAAGCTATCAATGTTTCCTCTGTGACTTACGCTCTTTGTTTCTGTGTAAGGAATGGTACCTACCTCGTGTTAATAAAGGCATTTTCAAATATCATCTAAAAGTTCCAGAGTTTTGTCTCTCACATTTAAGCTTTTAGTAATATGGAGTCAATTTCGGGGAGGTAGAAGGTAGAATTTCATTTTGTTTGCCATGTGGGTAACTCATAACCCAGCACCATTTATTGAAAAGTCCCACCCACAGACACAGGTTTGTTCTCTCTGAAATGGGCTTTCATTTCTGTTTCGTTGTCCTGTTTGTCTATTCTTGTGTCAACAGTGCCCCGCCTTGGTATCTCCCCCTCCTCCTCCTCTTCCTCCTCCTCCGGGAGCTCCTTGGCTGGTCTCAGCCGACCACACTTCCGTATAAATTTTGCATTCAGCTTACCCAGTCCCCCCGGAATGCCTGTGCTGATCTGCATTAGGATGGCCTTAACTAGTCAGCGTGGTTGCAATACTGAGTCTTTCCATTCATAAGTGTGGCTTAACTCTCCATTTTTATTTATTTTTAAAAAGATTTTATTTATTTATTTTTAGACATAGGGGAAGGGAGGGAGAAAGAGAGGGAGAGAAACTTCAGTATGTGGCTGCTTCTCCCCCACTCCCCCATGGGGGACCTGGCCTGCAACCCAGGCATGTGCCCTGATGGGGGGGAATCGAACTGATGACCCTTTGGTTTGCAGGTTGGTGCTCAGACCACTGAGCCACACCAGCCAGGGCTTAACTCTCCATTTGTAGATCTTCTTTAATGTCTTTAATAAAATTTTATGTTATATTTCATAAGGACCTTGTGCATTTTCTTAGATTTACTCCTGGGTACTTTAAATATTTTTATTATATTGTAAATGATACCTTATTTTACTTCATTTTCTTTTTGCTTATTGCTGGCATAGAGAAATAGAAAACAATGGATTTTTGTGTATTGACATTTTAAATTGACTAAGAAATAATCTAAGAATGTTTTTGGATTTCCTTTTTAAAAAAAATATTTCTTTATTTTTAGAGAGAGGGAAAGGGAGGGAGAAAGAGAGGGAGAGGAACACTGATGAGAGAGAAACATCGGTCGGTTGCCTCTCATGCGTGCCTGACTGAGGACCGGACCTGCCACACAGGCATGTGCTGTGACAGGGAATCGAACCCATGGCCTTTCACCTTGTGGTGTGACTCCCAGCCAGCTGAGCCTCACCAGTCAGGGCTGGATTTTCTACATAAATCTGAAAACAATGACAGTTTTGTTTATTTCTAATCTTTCAACCTTTGTCTTATTCTGTTATCTCACTGTCCAGCACGGCGCTGTGCCATAGAAATCTAACATGAGTCCCGTATGCAGGCCACGTGTATAATTTGAAAATTTCTTATAGCTACATTAAAAAAAATAAGCAGGTGAAATTAACTTTTAGAATATATTTTATATAACCCTGTGTATCAAGAATACTATTTTTTTCTTTTACTTTATATCTCCATAAGAAAACAAAGCACTATTGAGTGTCTATTACATCCTATGGAGAACTTCAGTCTGAGGTCACAGCGTTAAGAGCCGCTGGTTTTGGTCACATAAGCTCTCTTTGAAATGACCTGTGTATTGACATTTTACTTGTTTAAATGATTGTTACTTGATTACTTGTTTAAATAAGTAATCAATATAAAATTACTAAGGAGATATTTTATGTTTTTTTCTCTTTTTTTTACTAAGTCTTTAAAATCGAGTGTGTGTTTAATCTTACTCTTGCGTCTCCGTGTGGGCTGGTCACGTTCCAGGTCCTCAGCAGTCACAGCTGGCCGGCGACGAACACACTGGGCAGCACAGGTCTGGGACCTGCAGGGCCGTGTCTAAAGGAGATGGAGACCCCTATGTCCTCCTCGCTTTGTTACCAGCCCGAAAGGAAATGCTTTTCACGGTTCACTGCTGATGAGGAAATTCGCTGTCAGTTTCTGGTAGACACCTGTGCCATGGCAGAGACTTTTCCTTCCATTCCTGGTTTGCTACAAGTTTTAAAACATAAACAGATGTTTGAACTTTTCCTGTATCTCTGGATCCTAAGTCTTTCTCCTTTAATTCTAATGTGGTGAAATGACTGATTTTCAAAGGTCAAGTCCACCTCGCATTGCTGCACGAGACCCGATTCCATCACGATGTGTTATCGTTTTTATAGTCTGTCCGTTTTTGGTTTGCTAATGCTTTACTTAGGAGTTTGAATTCACTCATGAACGTAGCTTTTCATTCATGAGTGACATCGGCCTGTACTTTTCTTTTTTGTGCCGCACTTGTCATAAAGAGAATTGGGAAGTATTCCTTCTGTTTCTATGACGCAGAGAAGTTGAGGTGAGACTGGAATTCTTTCTTCTTCAAATAACTCCTAGGTGAAGCCCTCTGGACTTGTGCTTTCTGTGTGGAAATGAAGGGTGGCTTCAATTCCTTTAACGGTCATGGGAAGGTCTGACGTTCCGGGGATGCCACAGAACTCCAGGTTGCTAAGGCACCAGCCGAGGTGCATACCAGCTGGTGCACAGCACCACTCCCACCCTCCAGGACTGCACGGCGGCCGCAGGTCCCCCAGACCTTCCAGTGAGGAGTAGAGCAAAGAGTTAACGCCTGACAGAGCCCCAGCCTCCTGGGCTCTGCTCCGTGCTCAGGCTGGCGCGTCTGAATGCTCGGAGTCCGGTTGTTAAATACTTTGGTCCCGACGGTCAGGAACGAGGCTCATTCAGGTTTCCTCTTGTCAGTTTTTGTAAGTTATGTTTTTCTGGGAATTCACCCATTTCATTAAAAAAAACTTCAGCTATTGTAATAGTTATTCATAATATTGTCTATGTTTTCTTTTTCCTCAATGTCTGTAGCTTCTAGCTTTTCATTCTTGATACCGGCTAATTGTGCCTTCTCGTTTTTCTCCATCAGTCTCGTCAGAGGGTTGTCAAAACTATGAGTTTTTTTGTAGAAATCATTTTTGTGTTTGCTGATCCTATTTCATTGTTTTCTGCACTTGCATTTACTCTGGCTTCCTTTTGTCTCTGTGTTTTTTTCTAGCCGTCTGAGATGGGTGTTTACTTGTTACCTTCAGCCTCTTATCTTCCCTAAGATAAGCATTACAATCCCTAAACTTTTCTGTAAGTCTTGCTGCAGCTCCACCCCACATTATTTTAATATGAATATTTTCACTCACATTCAGTTAAGAGTCTTTTATAACTTCCATGATGCTTTCTTTTTTGATCCGTCCACTATTTTAAAACGTACTTCTTAATTTCCAAACACACGGGGCTTTTGAAATTATCTTTTTTTGTTATTGATCCTTGGTTTACTTGCGTTATGGTAAAAAAACATACTCCGATTTCAGACTTGAACTTTCTTGAGGCTTACTTTTCTGGTAAATATTTCATATGTCTGGAGGTGAGTATTCTGCAGTCGAAGCCATGGTGCTCTATAAAAGTCCATTTAGACACGTTTCTTAACCCTATCCTCATTGACTATGTGTCTGCTTGTTCTACCAAGGACTGTGCTTGAAAATCTCTTACTATAATTGTGAATTTGTCTATTTTTTTGTGTAGCTCTCTTTGTTGTGTTTCTTATATTTGAAGCCTGTATTTGCACGCAAATTTGAAAATTTGAAAATTGTCCTGTCTTTCTGGTGAGTTGGATCATTTTCATTCTGAAGGGGTCACCTTTATCTCTAGTGATTGTCCCCCCACCCCACCTTAAAGTGACTGCACTAGCCTTTCGTTCATTAGCCTTCGAATCCTGTATTTCCCCCAGACATTCACTGTCACTCTTAGCAGCCTCATGTTTTGGAAGCGTCTCTTGTGGATATGTCTCGTGAACTGCACGCAGTTGGATTTTATCCAGTATGAGAAATGTGGTATTTTAAGCACAACGTTTAGTCCAGTTGCGTTTATTAAATTCTAGGAGGAATTTATATCTGCCATCTGTTTGCCCCACCTATCCTGTATTTATTTTTTCTCTCCCTCCTTGCTTACATTAAGATCGAGTGAGTTTTCTCATTCTACTTTTGCCCTCTAGTAATTTGGATAAATATTATTCACTGCACTTCCATTCTTTTAATGCTTACCCCGGTGATGAATTAATTCATCAAAGTTGAGTGTATTTGGTATCTATCTTCACTTTCCTCCTGGAGAATGTCAGGATCTTAGAACACTAACTCCACCCACATTATATGCCGTTGTTGTGTGTTTTAGCTCTGTTTTTTCCAGAAGACGTGGTGTTGTTTTGTGTGTCAATGTTCTTCACTGTTCTTTATTCCCTACTGCACTAGACCTCCATCTCTGATCGCTGCTCTCCTGCCTGAAGTGCCTCCATTGGAATTTCCTTGAGGCAGGGTTTGCTAGTGATGAAGTCTTAGTTTTTGTATTTGTAAATGCTATTATTTCACTTCGTTCTGGCAAGATATTTTCACTGGGTACGTAGTTTCTGAGAGAAATTTTCACTGGGTATATAATTCTAAGATGATGCTTACCTTCTCTCGGGACATTAGAGATATAAATATATATGTATCATTCCTCTGCCTTCCGGCTTCCATTGCTCCTGGTAAAAACTCAAGTATAAATTTGTCACTTCTTTTTTTCTGTGTGCCAGACAGAAGCCTTTAGACTTTATTCTGAGGGGAATGGGGAGCTATGAAAGGTTTTTACGCAGTAGGGTGGCCCAGTCAGATCTGCCTTTTAGAAAGCGCATTCCGGCATTGTGTGGACAGTGGGTCGGAGGGTATGGCAGCTCCGTGAGAAGGTCGGTGCTGGAGTCCAGGAACAGGACCAGGGCAAAGCATGTGGACGGGAGCAGGTCGGAGAGGCAGGACTTGGGATCAATTGCGTAGACGTTGGGAACCGGAGGAACACGGAAGACTCCTGGTTCCTGGTGAAGTTGAATGGAGGTGCCGAGCGAATACAGAAGGTTGTTTTGGGGTGGGGGTTATACTGAGTTGGTCCTGGACCTCAAGAATACACTCATTCCACAAAGAGTTGAACACCTACTACGTGCTTAGTGCCCAGCGTGGTGGGGTGTATTGGTGCTTGGATCGGCGTGGCAGCATAAATCCGTTCCCCTGTGCACCTTTCATCCACCGCGGTCACACCTGTCGCGAACTTTTGCCTAGCCGAGGACCCGCGTCTGATCCGGGCGTGTCTGCTCTACAGCCTACGGACCGAGTACGGATGGATGGAACGATGGACGTGGAGGGGTCTGCTCAGTACTGGCCAAACTGCGGCGCTTCAGAGCCGGAATCTAGGGAGACCGCGGTGCTGCGATGTTGCGACGGATAGGAAAACTTGGGCTGTCTGCGCCCTCCTGCAGGGCAGGGGTCTCCGCCGCAGCCCCGCCTGCTTCTTTGTGGGAGGTAAGGCAGAAGGCCTCCTCGTTCTGCCCGTTTCTTGATCTGCCCAACCCAGGCCATGCCGTTTTTGGTCCATCAGAGTCACCGGGAGGATTTTAGGAAATGTGTCGGTGTTAGGATCCCGTGCGGCCCCAGAGCGGAGGGGCGCCCACACCAAGTAAGTACCGCCTGCTGGCTGCTAGGGTGAGCTGCGCGCGTCCCTTGCCTCCGGGGCGGGGCGGGGCTCCAGCGGGGGCGGGGCCAGTGGATGCGAAGGGGCGGGGCCTGCCGGGCACGAGCCGAACCCTTCCCGCCCACTCCCTCGCGCGCCCGCGCGCGCGCTCGCGCTGAGGAAAACGTTGCGCAGGTTCATAAATGGAACGTCGGCGGCGTGAGGGAGCGCGAGGGGGTGTGCGCGCGTGCGCGTGCGCGTGCGCGCCCGGGCGAGGGTGACGGGGTCCCGGCCGCCCCGAGCATCGCGCGCCGCAACCGCGGCCCCGCAGCTCCGCCCCCGGCCTGGCCCGGCCCCGGGCCCTGTCGTCCACCGCCCCCCATGGAGCTGTCAGCCATCGGCGAGCAGGTGTTCGCTGTGGAGAGCATCCGGAAGAAGCGCGTGCGGAAGGTGAGGCTGCCGGGGGGCGGCTCCCAGGACCCCTGTGGGGTCCCTTCGTGTTCCCATCAACGTCCCCTCCACACTGGGGGTGAGCGCGAATGTGGGGCAGAGGCCCCAGGCAGCCCCGCGTTTCTGGGCTCGTCTCCCCAACTCGTGCCTCAGTTTCCCCCAGCTCCTTGTAGGGCAAGTAGAATAAAAGTTGTCGCCCCAGGATGCTGGGGGCCGCTGAGCTTAGGATCGGACTTTAGGAATCCTGAACGCCATCCTTCCTCACCCCCCCCCATTCTAAATGTGGGGGGTACTGAGGCCCAAGTTGAGGAAACGGCTTCCCTGGTGCGTTGGTGTCTGAACTGGGTCTCGAACACAGGACTCTGGACTCTCGGTACCAAGACCTTTGAAGTTGGAGGCGGGGCTTCGGAATAGCTTCTAGCCTCTGATGTCTTAACTGCTGGACTTGGACCTCTTCCGATCGTCTCTACACCCCCACCTCCATCTTTCTCATTCTCCTCCGAGTGCACACCCCTCTGTTTTCCCAACCCCAACTTTCAGCCCCGCCCGGCAGGGCTCAGTGAAGCCGCCTACAGCGCTCTGGCTTCCTCGAAGCTCCTCCCCCTTCGCCTCCAGAACATACACCCCGCAATTAAGGAGGGTTCTGCAGGGTTCAGGTCCCCACCTCTGGGCCGGACTTCCTGGTCCACACTTCTGTGCACGTTTGCAGAGTGGGCTCGCTGCAGCTTGGAGGTGGGGGATGACTGTCCTGGGGGAAATTTCCCCTCCTGGCACTCATCACCATCCTCTTCCCTGTGTCCTCTCTGCAGCCCTTTGGGAGGCTCCAGCAGCAGGGCTGGGGGGGTCTTAGAGGTCACGCCTCCCATTTGACAGAGGCAGAAACTGAGGCCCAGGCAGGGAAAGCGAACGAGTCCAAGTCACAGGACAAGGCAGAGGAGGAGCTCAAGTTGGCTGATTGCCAGCTCATCTTCTTCGGAGAGAGAAAACAGTCCTGGCATCTTGGGCCAAGGCTCAAGGTCAAGGTGGGCAGTGAGCTTTTTTTCCCACCCATCTCTGAGGGGGTTGAACTCTACCTTCGGGTTGGTGCTGCCCCTCCTCCTCCCATCCTCCAGAGTTTCCTGGATTTTAATTTATTCCACTGAGCCCAGTGCTTTTCATGAAGTGTAGCCCGAGCAGGTGCAGTGGCCCCTTCTGCACGGGGCCTGAGGGGTGGTGCCAGAGAGTGAGAAGCACCCTTCTTTCAGCCACTTACTCAAAATACATTTACTGAGGATCTGTCATGTACCAGGCACCATTCTGCGCCCCAGGGAGGAATACATCCCGTCCCTCACAGAGCTGGCATTCTGGCAGAGGAGACAGTCGGCACACAAGGAAATAAAAACAGATGCCTTCTAGCCCGGCTTAAGCTACACAGAAAGAGAACTGTGAGGCGGGAGGGCTGGCATTGGAAAGGGCAGCCAGGACACGCCTCTTTGAAGAGGTGACATCTTGGTCCCAAAGTTCCAGTGTGGGCGGGTTTCACCCAATGCATGGGGTTGGCCTGGAAACTTTTAAAGGTCCCTGTCTGCTGTGAGGAGCAGAGGGCCTGGCCCTCTTTTCCAACTACTAGAGGGGCAATCATCATTTCTGCATGTGGAGACTTGTCAGCCTTTTCTAGGGTCCTGCCAGGGTCTTTTGAGTTGAGAGTCCTGAAGTCACTGTCCTGCCATCTCTGGGCCAGAGGCAGCCTCTCCTAGGAAGGGGGCTGGTGGGATTATAGCTGAGGGATTCTCTACAATTGGAGAGCCTTCCGATCTAAAAAGAAAAAGTTACGGTCTTGGCACTCGGACTGTAGTCGCTGAGTCCTTGGTGATGTGCACCCCCACGTGGCCAGTGTCCCCACATATGATGTGAGCTTGGAGCTTCTGCCACAGGAGCCCTGGAGGTGTTTGGGGCCAGATGCACTTTTGTGCTGTAGTAGGGTGGGCATTTGTGGGGGGTCCTCTGGGTTGGTGGAGGTTCGGTGGGGGTTTCTCTGGTCTGTGTGTATGCGTTGGACGTCTGTCTGCACAGGGGATTAGGCCTCACTATCCTGTGAGGGGTCTTTGGGCAGCTGTGTGTCTCACTGTGTCTGCTTCTCTTTCTTCCCAGGGCAAAGTCGAGTATCTGGTGAAGTGGAAAGGATGGCCCCCAAAGTAAGGTCCTTTGTGTGTGTGTCCACCTGCCTGTGTATCCCTTCATCCACCTTCTGCCGCCTCTCCTGCCTAGCTTGTAGCTCCAGCTGCTCTAGCAATTGGCCAGTGGGCATTGATTAAATCATTTTCTCTGACTTCCACGTGCCCCTCTGGCAGCTGAGGGGCTTGGAGCACATGAGGGTCAGGGTGGGCCCCAAGCTTCCCTTCTCACCTGCTCCCCTCCAGTTAAGTGCCCTCTTTTGTTTAGAAGCACCTCTCCCACTCCTGGTCTTTTCCTGCCGCGGGGAGGTGAAGGCCCAGCATCTTGGGTTCAGAGATGCCTGCTGGTCAGGTGGGGGGACCCCCAAGCTATAGCGAGCACAGTGCTGGGCAGGGGTCTGTGAGACTGGTTAAGACAAGGCCGGCCAGTGGGCAGGAGTCCTCAGGGCCACAGAGCTCAGGACAGAGTCTGAGCCACCTTGCCTTTGACAGCACTCTCCAGTCTGCGGAGCGGGTTCCCACGCAGCCTTGAAAGGCTGGTGGGGTGAGAATCTTTCAAGATGTAGAAACAGGCTCAGAGAAGGTTAGCAGTTTGCTTTAAGCCACACAGCAAGTAGGGGCAGAGTTGAACTAGACCTCTCCATTTTCAAGCATCTGCTGTGAGTCTCCTCCATCTCAGTTGGGGGGACAGGGAGCTGTGTCTAGGACCTCTCCCAGTCTCTCCACCTCTCTTGCTGAGGCCCAATCAGGAACCTTCACACCAACCAATCACCTCCCAGCAGGGAGTTGTTGAGGGGTGGGGAATGAGCAAGTCGTGGGACCTACCTATTGGCCTGTGGGTGCCCCACCTCCCTGCCCTGCCTCCCAGAGACTGACTCCAGGGGACTCCTGGAATCCCCTCTACCCAGAACCTCTGCTGTCTGTGCCAATTGCCTTCTGCTATGCTGGTGGTGGGGGCTGACCTGGTATTGGGTCCTGGGAGCATCCTGGGGCACAGTGGGGAGACACAGCAGTAAGGAAGATGGCCCATACTGCCTCTGCTTCTGTCTCTGAAAAATGGGTTTGGTAGTCCAGGCCCTGCTCCCTTCACAGGCTTCTCCACCTTGTGGGGGGGAAGGCCTGGGCGTGTGTTCAGGGTGACTGCAGGCATGCTGATGACTGGGGCTGGTGGCTGGGGCTGGTGGTTGGATAATGCATTTGTCCATTTCCCTGCCCCTGCTGCCCCTTCCCAAACACCCTGTGACGGAAGGAGGGTCCCTTCCTCCACTGGGCAGATGACAGGTGGATTTCTGGCCTGGGTGAAGGGGCGGTAAGATTGGGGGAGAGCCAGAAAAGGAAGTGGCCAGAGTGGGCAGCGGGAGCAGCAGGAGCACTGGCTGCCTGAGCGCTCACTTCTGCACTATCAGGGGGCACTGCATGGGAGTGGGGTCCCAGCCCAGTGGCCTTGAAGTCATGTGGACTGTTTTTCCTCCTCTGTAGCCTCCATCTTTTGAAAGATTTCCTTCTCTAAGCAGAGGCACTTACCAATTAAAAATCCCTTCTCCGACTTATTCCCAAATGAATATGTCTGCCCATCAGAGCTCCCATCAGCAGGGAAGGACCCCATGCCCTAAGGGCAGTCCCTCCATATGTCTGCCAGCCTGAGCCCTGGCCCTGAAGCCCACTTGTTTCTTAGCATGCGAGACCACCACATGGGCCCTCGTGACTACCTTTAATGACTCCCAAGGGGGTTCCGGGAGCCCTGTTTGATCAGATGCTCGGGTGCACCTTTGGCTGTGGTCCCGTTCCTGTCCAGCTGCAGCCGTGGGCAGGTCCCCCATAGAGTGGGACCGCTGCTTCCGTATCTCCAAACTACAACAGTGAAGCCTCCATCCAGCGTTGTTGCGAATGAGGATCATATGATGGCTAGGTAGCGCCGTGTGCGTTCTCCGCCCGCCAAGCTCTTCGTGTTTGCTATAGAGTTCAACAGCTCAGCTTCTAGGTCCCCTGCCCCACCCCCATCTAGGACAGGGGACTGGGAGGTCCCTTTCTCACAGGAGCTCAAAGTGGCCTAGAAACCATTTAGATCAATCCTCAGATGGGGAACCTGAGGCTTCGAGAGGGGAGGTCAGTACAAGAACATAACTGCCAACCCCGTGTGGTATGGCACCCACTTCATGCCATCCACCGCATCGCCCCACTTCAGCGGGGGGTGGAAATGGCTTCAGTCAAGGGAGAAGGAGGAGAGCCAGGGCTCTTGTGACCTATGTGGTCTCCAGTCTCCCCTTGTCAGGGGGCCTGGCTTGGCACCGAGGCTGAGAACGGTGGTGGGGAGTGGGTAGTCAGGCAGGCTGCCACCTGCAGGCCCCAGAGCCTTCACTAGAGCAGCGACAGCCTCAACGGCGAGAGGGGTCAGGTCCTCCTGCTCCACAGCCCCCTCGTCACCCTGGCTGGGGACGCTTATATTAACAACAGAAACAACAGAATACTCACCCTGTGACAGGCCCGTGAAGCTGTTCCATGCTTGGCCTGTTTTCTCTCGAAACAGTGGACAGATGACTGCCCTTCCTCCCCAGCAGGTGGGGCAGAGGAGCTATCTTGCTAGTTCTGGAAGGCACAGCAAATGGCCCAGAGAGGGTCTGGGGGCACAGAGAAGGGCTGGAGTAATGGGGCAGAGGATGTTAAACCATCAGCTGCAGGCACTCTCACCCCAAAGAGACTCTCAGATGTCCCACTCCCACTGCACCCTGCCCAGGACTGCCACCTTTCCCACTAGTGAATGCTACCACAGCTCCCAGGGAGGGCCGTCTCCATGGATCTTCCATAATGATGCTGTCAGTGGGCACAGCAATGACTGGGCTGTTCATAAGCAAGCCCCTAGTATGGTCCGGGATTGACCCCTTTAATTGACTCTTGGCAACCCAATTTCAGGCAGGGAGAAAGAAACCCTCAGCAGAAGAGTCCCTGCCCAGGGTCACACAGCTGAACTGATTTGAACTACAGGCTGCCTTACCCCAGAACACGGAGGCCCAGACCCTTTGATACACAGTGGGCTGTGGCGAAGGGGGCCGAGGATCTCGTGTGTGTTGGCCTGATGGCCAGTTCAGTAAGAAGTGCTCAGGCGGTGGAGCCAGACCAGGCTGCCTTTAAACTGTTTCAACATTTACCTGTGCGCCCCAGGGCAAAGCCTTCAACCTCTCTGCACTGCCATCTCCCTACTTGTAAAATGAGGCGCTGGCCTCACAGAGCCCTCCACGGCTGCCCAATACAGCACATGGTTCTTAACAGTGCCAGAGGCACAGGAGAAACCTTTTTAAAAGGCTGGGTTTGGGCGGCAGCAGCCGACTCCAGGATTGCGGCCCTGGCAGTCTTTTGCACTCTCTACGCTTTTGAAATGGATTTAATTAACGTTTAACGCTTATTTGCTTGTATTATGTACCACACTGAGGTAAGTGCTTCCCAGGGCTTAACACAACTAATAGTCACATCAGCCCTGAAAGACAGGGACTGCATTGGTAGACCCATTTAATGCAAGGGTAAACAGAAGCCTGAACCGCTGGCTCAAAGTCACCCCTGCTGGCTCGCCCAGACCCCGCGCCCCGAGACCCATCCCATTTTGAGCAGGATTACATTTGAGTTTGGGGCTGGGGAGCCTTGCTCTGCGCGGCCTTGCTCCGTGGGGCACCCCGCCCCGCCTCCAGCATGGCCGGAGCCTGCGCATACCAGGCTCCAGCAACCCCTGCTGCCTGTTTACACTGCCCGGCCCGGGCTGGCGGTCACGTGGCCGTGTTTACCTCTCAGCGGGCGCGCCGTCCCGCCCCTATCCCCCATTGGTTGGCCTAGGAATCTCGTGTACGCGCCGCTCCTGCGTGCGCGCCCGCGCCTCCTGGGCTGCGGAAAGTGGCGCGGGGCGGGGCCAAGTGAGCCTTCACCCCACCCAGGAGCGTTTTGTACCCGCCCAGTCCAAACCCGTCGCCCTTGCGTACCCTGCCCGACCCTCCCGCTCTCGCCTAGGTTGTGGGCTATGCCGCCTGCCTCTCCTGTCGTCCTTGTGCCCGGCTATTCCTGAACCGCGTTTGCCATCACTGGCCTCTGAATAGCTACTCTGCAGAGGGGCGTCATTGGCTTCCATTTTAGGGGAGCCCAAGGTGTTCCACAGACGCTTGTGCAATCCACGTTCCTTTGCCCTCCCCCTCGCATGGAGCAGGGCCTCCTGCTGCCAAGTCTCATCCCGTCTATTGCCTCAGATCCCATGGGTGGATGCCCTAGGCCAGTAACAGCCCCCTCTGAATCTGCCAACCCTTCCTTTGCACCCACTGTGTCCCGGGCCCCCAGGTCATACACTGAGGACTTGGACAAACAGGAAGTAGGCAGTGGCCCCCTCCCAAGGATGTCTCAGCTCGGTGGGGAGTCAGATACGGTGACATGTGAAGTATCTAAAGGTAGAGCGGGTGGCCGAGACTGAATTGAGTTCTAACCACACACTGCCCTCTTACTGTCTCAGTGGCCTTGGCAAGATGCTTACCCTCTAGGCCTCAGTGTCTTCTTCTGTAAAATGGGGTCACCTACCTCATATGGGTGTTAGGAAGGATGGACGGGTCCTTGGCAGTCCTCTGCTCTCACTCCTTGATGTTACTGTCTGTGGTTGTGCTAGTGATTCTACGATGAGGAAGCTGAGGTCCAGAAAAGGTTGGGGACTTGCCAGAAACCATAGAGCAGCAACATAAACAAAAACTGGGCAGGGCGATGGGGCAGTAGGCAGGGCAGAGAGGACTAGAGCAAGGCAGCGACATTTCAACAGCTAGAGAAAGAGGGAGGTTGAAGCAGCCTGCAACAGGAGCACAAACTCCCCTTTCTTGTAACTAGTTCCATTTGAGGAAACAGCCTTTGTTCTGGGGGAGAAGGGATTGGAATCTCTGCTAGCCTCTGGTTGCTCATAGTGTGGGTTCCCCCACCCCCAGATATCTATATATATGTGTGTATAGATATATAGCCAGTTTCAGTTTCACATTTACTCAGGATGATTGAAACTGCAGTGTTCTAGAGCCGTTGCAGAGTACCTGAGGCTGGGCCTGGGCTGGGTGCTCTGGGGGGTGGGCTTACAATCTGCCCACTGGGACACCAACTGCATTCATCAGCACCTATGGCAGGTGCCAAGTGCAACAGTAGGCAGTGGAGGAGAGGGTTTGCCCTGCTGGGAGTGGGGCAGGGGAGAGGATCTCGGGGAAAGCTACAGGGACCTGGCTCTTAAAGGATACATAGGAGGCCTCTGGAGGGACTGGATCCAGGGGGAGAGCACGGCGTGTACAAAGGAAGAGAGGTGTGATGGCGCCTGCTCAGGCTGAGCATGTGGCACTTGGGTATGGGCTGTAAGGTCCTCAGGGCGTAGACCTTCATTGCTGAGGGGACGCAGAGTAGCTGTGCAGCAGTGTCAGGGGAGAAAGCTGCAGAGGGTTCTGTCCTTGGGCAGCTTGTTGTTCATTACCTAGATTAGTTGACTGTAGGTTTCACAGTCCCAGGAGAGTTTAAGATGCAGGTTTCAGCTCAGCTGGTTTGGAGACCATGGGGACAGGGTCAATGCCCAGCCTCTTTCTGCTTCCTGACACCTGCCCAATGCCTGCTCCCCTCCCTTCTTACCCAGCAGAGCTGGGGCTGTCTCAACCAGAATCATAGCCCAGTGCTTGGGTTTTGTTTGTGTGTACACACATGCACACACACATATTGGTGTGTATTTGTATGTGTGCACACACACCAGTGTGTATTTATATGCATGCACATGTGTGCATACAGACATTGGCGTGTACTTGTGTGCATACACATGTGCACACGCATTGGCATGTATTTGTATGTGCGTGCATGCACACATATTGGTGTGCATTTATATGCATGCATATGTTGGTGTGTACTGTGAATGCACATGTGCACACACATTGGTGTGTATTTGTGTGCATGTACATGTGCACACACACATTGGTGTGTATTTGTATGTGTGCACATGTGCGTACACGTGTATGTTTTACATTTTTAATTTTTATGCACTAGTATCTGTTTAGAGTGAGTGATACTGGTTTTCCCAATTATGGAAATCATATAGAGTTTGTTTTTAAAATAAAATCATATACATGAAAAAGTGAGCTGCTTAAAGGCAGATACTAGGTAAGTAACGGAGCAGGTGGAACAAGGATGGCTGAGCTCAGGAAGTGCTGAGCTGTCTCTGCATGTCTGTCCCGACAGGGGGTGGATACTCTCTGGTCTGGGAGTGGTGAAAGGTCCCCTGGAGAAAATCCTAGGGGACCTAGCCCTGTGATCGCAGTCACTAGACATTTACCAAGTTCCCGCTGGATGCCAAGTGTGACACAAAGACACTTCAGACTGGCCTAGTGGGCACAGGTGTGTGCCCAAGAGGGAGGGAGCAGCTCAGCCTGGCAAGAGAGGCTGTGCTGAGGCTATGGTTTGAGGAGGGGTGGGGATAGCAACAATAATAAGTACAGAGCACTTCTGCGTGGCAGGCCCTGCTCTAAACACTTACACACATGAGTGCTTTTTTCAGCAGAGTCCTCGGGGAAGATATGGGGAAGTCGAGGCACAGGAACCTTAAGGAAATTGTTCAGGGTCTTACAGCCATCAAGGATGGAGCTGGGATTTGAACCCAGGCAGTCTGACTCAGAGCCTCTGCCCTTTACCACAGACTCTCGCCTCTTCTAGGAAGGGCACATGGGGCCTCCAGGCCTTGCCCTCTTTCAGGCACCCCGTGCTCCTAAAGGGACATGGGGTCTAATCGGGAGTTGCACACAGACATTTAGAGGGTGGCGTGATCGGTGCTCAGAATGAGGGGAGTTCTGGTGTCGTTGGATCCTTCAGAAGGCCCCTGACATAGCTTGGCTGGCCAGGGACAGCTCCTAGGAGTGGGTGACAACTTCCTGGGCCAGGAAGGGACGAGGGCTTGCAGACAGTGGGCCCTGGCGGAGCAGCTGTGACCTGTGTGCGTGGCGTGGGGAGCGGGGCAGCTCTGACCTCTCGCTTCTCTCGCAGGTACAGCACGTGGGAGCCGGAGGAGCACATCCTAGACCCCCGCCTGGTCCTGGCCTATGAGGAGAAGTAAGGGCTCGGCCTGCCCTGGCGCTGGTGCACAGGCGGCCTTGGAGCTTTCCTGGGGAGCCTGCAGCTCTCAACCAGGGGCGTGGGCGTGGGGGTGGGCTCCTGGCAGTGACAGCCCTGTCCAGTCTACAGCTGAGGGAGGGCGTTGGGCACCGGCTGCAGGGCAGCTGGAGCCCTGGTTCCTTTTCTGTTGCTGCGTGATGTTGGCCCCTTCCCTCCCCTCCCCAGACCTCAGTCACTCTTCTGGGGTTACTGGGGCTTCTGCTGTGGCTTCTCGGTAAGGTAGGGGTTCAGCTGCAGTGATGAATGTCACAATGTGTCACAGAGATGCCCTCCATGAGAGGGACAGCGTATCAGTAATGCACAGGCTTGCCCTTGGGGAGAGAGCAGAGACATGCTCCCTGGAGGTTCTCTCAAAGGAGAAGGCAATTTGCTGAACCTCAGGAAAGGCCCGGGGTTGGTGGGGGTGGCTTTGGAGGTGGGACAGCTAAGTTCTGGTCCACCCCACTTTGCCCTGCTCTAGCTGAGCAGCC